>BMAO01038632.1:0-217955 GCA_019973975.1 Trichonephila clavata | reverse complement strand
CATCTTACGTATTATTTATTTCATTTCATGAATTTTACACTTAACTTCGAAATCAAAATTCAGTTTTACATTTATTGTGTGTAACAAAAAGGTACTCGCATATTATCGCGCGAAAGTGCCTAAGTTAAAGATAACTCGCCAAATTGGCAGTAACGATTTCGCATGTGTCCTACGCGCTGAATTAGCAACCATGTACTTCGTTTTTATATAATGTCGCCAATTACGGTGGCGACAATACGCAAGTATCAACAAAAATATTACTTTTTGGGAAAAAAAAAAATGCAACTTCTATATCACCAAACTGCATGTCTTCGAACTTAATACCGCAAATATAAAATCTTTGAAAACTGCAAAAAATAAATTCGAGTTATCGTTTAACAAATGTGTATGCATTTTGAACTAGTTCCAGAAGCAATTTGATTCATTATTTATATTTATGTTTCTCTAGAAGCATTATATTGTTTCCTTAAAATCATATACAAGCAGAAAATTAACTTTTTATTTAAAAAAATTCAGCCTCTCAATAATGTTATTAGAAATATCTAGGAAAACTTATGATAAATAACAGATTTTTCTAAGTAAAAATTTCAAAACAATGCCAGAAAGAAATAGCTTTTTACATATTATGTAACCTGAAGAAAAAACCTTTTGACTAAAGTAACACTCATTAGGCCCAGGTGTGTAAGTACTCTTTATATCAATTGTTTTTGTTTAAATAGAAACCTATCCACATGGAAATAAAGAAAATGCATTGCTATATTACAAACTAAGCTCGTTTTTTGTTAAAGCAACTGATTTTACACTTTCCTATCACCAAAGAAAACAAATATAATAGTTTTTAAGTTAATGTTTTTTTAATTAAAAATACTTAAAAATTTTAGTCCTTAGAAGAATGTAAAAACAACTCTAACAGTACATTTTTGCATTAACAAAACATTTAGTTTTTAACCTAATGGAAAGAGCTTTTAGAGAAGTTTTTCAGCACCCATTCAGAAGAAAAAATAACATCATAAGGACCAACTAGAATCATAATTTTAGCAATTTTACTTGGTGTACAGAATTTTATTTTCAATACCTTTTTTTTCAATTATTCACTGTTAACAAGAAAAATAAAACAAACCAAAATCATATTGTTGAAATATTTATTCTGGAATTGTACACTATACATATATACATTACAAAAATTAACAAGAATATAAGTGAAATTTTTGAAACATGTTTTCTTCAATAACTTATTTTTTTATATATATTGATTTTTTTTTATAAACAGTATCTAATCTATATTATAGTCAACTCCATCCTTATTTGTACAGAACAGCTGTTTAATATAATATACATTGAATTATCATTTTAAATATAGGTTCTAGTGTATAAAAGTACATAAATAAACAGTTTTTTTTTTTTTAATCAAATCATGTCTTTGAGTTATGAAATGTGAGTGAAAATGCCTTTCAAACAGTGTTGTTTTCAAATAAATTACATGTTAGGATATGTGAGTCATCTAAATTATTTACTGAAGATTTATAAATAGCTGGTTCTGAGAGGAATTTTTGAAATTTTCCTCATTAGAGTAAAATTTTTTACAAATGTTGTTCATAATTATATAGTTTTCTAAATGGGTATCTACAAAATTTAGCATAACAGCATGTAGTGTTATGCTACGCCCATATGAGTATTTAGAACATGACGATAAAGTCTACAATGTGAAACCAATGGTCTTTGGCAGGAAAGTGCAAAATGTATGAAATTCATAGATTAATTTTTATCCACAAAAACATATACGCATATAAAAAAAGAGAAAAATTCTGAACTATGTGCTAAATTTAAAATAAATTATGAGTGGAAATATTAAAAATGAAGATTAATGCTACAAGCAGAAATGAAATTAATGCAAATTAAAATAAAGCATTCATAATTTAGAAACAAGATAAAAGGTTTAAAAAATACAATTTTATAAATATTACACATGAAGGATAAAACAACAGTTCAAAAAATATCACACATTGGAACAATATATATATATATATATACAGGAACTAATTTGTTATCAGTACACTACACATTAAATATCTTTTAGAAGTGTGGTTTTGAAATCGCTGCAAATAAATTTTGCCATCCGATAGTTTTCAATCAATGATGACAGTCTCCCACTACGAACTCAAAATGAAAATAATTTAAAAGAATGGCTTATTCCTGGCAAAAAAGGAATTACATTAAAAAGCAAAAATGTAAGTAATTTTTTATAGAAAACAAATTAGAAAAGTATGAGTGCCAGGATTTAAAGAAATAGAACACAAGGTATTTAGAAATGCCAAGAAAAGAAGCAGAAAGAAATAAAGAAATTGAAACCAGAAAAATAATAACTGCGTATAAAAGTGTGGGGTGCTCAATATTGTTATAATTTCTTACTAGTTCTATTCCAAAATGCAGAGTTAGTGTAAAAATGTAGTACAAAGGCCCCCACGCTTTTACCACAATGACATTAATTCTCTCGTTAATCATTTTATTCTTATATTGAGATTTTAGTTCGATAAAAGCGTGTTTTTTTAAAACTATATTTTAAAATTTTTGGGTCTTCATGTGTGTCAGACTACTGATTTCAGCACTTAGTATTATCACAACAAATGCCACAAATCTAATAATAACTTGCCTAGTTGGCAACCCCCATTGGTACTTGTGTCTTATTGCAACCTATTGGTGACATTATATGAAATTAAGCCCTTGGTTGCCAATTCAGCATGTACCACACATAGGAAATCAGGGTGGCCAACTCAGCGAGTTATTTAGAATTGGCGATAATATGCAAGTATCCTCCAATTTCCTGTGAGTTGTATGTGCTGAATTGGCAAACAGGTGTTTCATTTCATATATGTCGCCAGTTGGTTGCGATAATACATAAGTACCAAGATTTCTTATGTTTTTCCCACTTGTGTACAACATACCTGCAAATAGGAGTTTTTGTACCCAAGCCGTATTAATTTTTGGTACTTACATATTTTTGCAACCATATTGTCGAAATTATATGTAATAAAACACATGGTTGTCAATCTGGCGCATACGACTCATGCAAAATCAGGGTCACCAACTTAACAAGTTATCTTGAACATTGCCATTGTTGTGGTAATATGCATTGTAAAATTTGGCGTATGATGTACACTTTTAACACAAAAAATAAGATTGAATTTAACGTGTGCATGTTACATGCCAGGTATAAAAATGAAAGCTTTAAAAAACGTGAGCATAGGAAAAAAATTAGATTTCTACATAGATTGAAATGATGTTCATTTAAAAGAAATGGCGTTCCTTATGAACTTGAAAGGTTGCACTTCTAGATGTATACTATTTTTTACTAAAGCTTAGAATAAATGACTTTCAAACTTTAAGAGCATGGCTCACATATATCTCAGGTTTCTTCATGAAAAAGGGGGTGCACATTATACAGCAAATAAACATAGAAATTAAAAATTGCTACTTGAAAGTAAAAGTGCGTGTTATACGATGGTATGCATATGACAGATTTTACGGTAAGAATATAATTTTTCTCTACCTTTCTTTAATGAGAAAAAGTATAAAATATATTTATATTGGGTTAAATACAAAGAATCTGATATATATACTTCATTTATTTTCATCCAAATAAACAAAACACTATAGTCACAATAAAGGTATTCTTGAAATAGCCATTTTAAAGTTCAATATGAAAATAAAACTAAAATTATTCCATTGTTGCAAAGGAATACTTAAATTATTATTTGCCTATAAGCAAGTACCCAAAAAATCAAACAATATGACTTATTATGAATCAAGTAAATTTCATTAAGATATGTGACTACCCAAAATTCGCAGTTTTGGTGAAAATTTTCAAAATTACTTTTGTGTTTTTATTTTATAGGCAATACATTTCAGATTCCATAAAACACTCTATTTTTGTTTCTACGATATCTAGAAGCAAATTTATAGCATAATTAGTAAACTGGAGAATTGGAGTTAACAAAACCAGATGCTGATCCCTACATAAAATATTTTTAAGATATTGAATTTAAATTTTTAGAACATGTTTTATTTAGTTGTATCTGTGTTATGAATCAAAATCTTATCTCTGTGTATATACAGTGGACCCAAAAAGTGTTCGTACACTTGCAATTTCATATAAGATTTATTGTTTCCAACTGATAAAAATTATAATATTTTGGAATTGTAATTTTTTTATATCTGCAACTTGTTCTTGGCGGAATGACATAATTATTTTTTTTAAAATAGTTTAACTATTATTTTTGAAAATTAATAATCAAAAAGCTACTGAAAAATTACGCCACTAAAGTCTTCGTACACTTAACAAAAATCTCAACATAGCTATATATATATATATATATAAATATTGTGGTGTATTTCTTTCTTAATTTAGAACTTAGTAGGATATCTTTTAGTGTCCACAACAACTTTTAAATGTCCTGTCTTAAATGTCTTTAAATTTAATCAGTTTTTTGTAATTTCTGCATCGATTTACCTCCATGCTTCTGAGATTATTGTTTTTACTTCCCATTATGTGTTTATATGTCATGTTTTCTTTTTACTTTAAATCTATTTCTTCCCAAATATGCTCTGCTGGGCTAAATAAATTGATTGAGGAGGTGTTTTCAAAATTTTGGGTACAGTTTCAGAGACACCAGCAGTGTACATTGAGAGCAGTTCCCCTGGCGTCATTATCCTGTTAAAAAATGAAGTCGTCTAAAATATCCAAATTTTGAGAGGATAATTTAAAATTTCTCTTTAAAATATTTAAATACAGCTCATGATTCTAAATACCATAAAAAAGTACCAAATTACCTAATCCTGAAGCCTATTTATACCCACCCTCCCCTGCAAGAACACCTCTGTGTTAAAGCATGGAGTTGGAGGAGCTCTTGTTCCACATAAATTCATTGAATTAAATGCCTCGTTTTTTCCTTTAAAACTATTATATGCCCATCAGAACCAAAAACGTTGAATTTTCTGTCATCCCAATCACTTTCCTGACAATTTTGAATTTTCTGAAACTTAGTCACAAGAATCTAGTAGGATGAATGAACCATGGAAGTGGAAGTGTTCTTGTATGGGGGCGTAAATCAGCTACAGAATTAGGTAATTTTTGATGGTATTGAGAATCATGAGCTCTAGTTAAATATTTTAAAGAGAAATTTTAAATTGTCTGTCCAAAATTTGATATTGAATATGACTCCATTTTTTAACAGGATAATGATGCTCTCAATGTACACCGCTGGTGTTTTTATAACTGCCCCAAAATTTTGTGAAAACACCTCCTCAATCAATTTATTTAGCCCAGCAGAGCATATTTGGGAAGAAATAGATTTAAAGTAAAAAGAAAACATGACATATAAACACATAATGGGAAGTAAAAACAATAATCACAGAAGCATGGAGGTAAATCGATGCAGAAATTACAAAAAACTGATTAAATTTAAAGACATTTAAGACAGGACATTTAAAAGTTGTTGTGGACACTAAAAGATATCCTACTAAGTTCTAAATTAAGAAAGAAATACAATATTTAAAGCTATGTTGAGATTTTTGTTAAGTGTACGAATACTTTTGTGGCGTAATTTTTCAGTAGCTTTTTGATTATTAATTTTTAAAATTAATAGTTATACTATTTTTAAAAAAATAATTATGTCATTCCATTAAGAACAAGTTGCAGATATCATAAAAAAATTACAATTTCTATACATTAATTTTTATTAGTCGAAATCATTAAATTTTATAGGAAACTGCAAGTGTACGAACACTTTTGGGGTTCACTGTATTTATGTACTTCATTGCATTTAAATGAAAAAAAATCATTAATTTTTTAAAAAATCGAGTTTTTGCATAAAATTTGGCATATTTAAAAAACTTTTAATTCTTAATACATATAAAGATGTTCCATTATTTATGTGCTGTGTAAATATTATTTGAATACATTCATTAGAATTTTGTGTAAAAGATCCTCATTGCTATTTTTCATGAAAATTTTACTAAACTCGACAATTTTTTATAATCTATAAAACTCTCCAGAAAACAGCAAAAGGGTTAAAAAATTAGATAAACATGAAGCTAAAGAGTTTGAGCTATAAATATGGTGAGTTTAAGAAATGTACAACGAGTAGAACATTTTTCATATTGTATTTAAATCTTTAAAAGCATTGTCTGAGAAACTATGTTTTTTGGCTTCACAGTAAAGTTCACAAATGGATTTCTTTTTAAGATATTGAATTGAAATTTTCAGAAAATTTTTATTTGTATTATAGACTATAATCTCTATGTATGTATTTATGCATTTTATTGCACATACAATTTGTGAGAAAAAAACATGTTTTTTTAAAAAAAATTGACAAATTTCAAAAAATATTATAAATTTTATCGCTCTAGGCACAGATAATGTTGTTATTTTTGTGCAGTTTTAATATTATTTGAATATATTAATTAGAATTTTCAATACAAGGTTTACTGTAACTGCAATTTTTCACTAAAAATTCCCAATCTATCCAAAATAATTTAAAATTTTGTAGAATTGTATTTTAATTCCTGACTGAAGTGTAATATAAAGGTTTCGATTTGGCGATTTTTCTTTGGATTTTTATATAGATATTATGGTGAGATGAATTCCTTCTGGCTTCGGGAAACCTATCGCTAAGTGAAGTAGCTTGGCGATCGATTTTGGTCACCAAAAAAAATTTGACACGCCAAGGCCCCCCCCCCCCCCCCTATACTACACTTTAACCTTAATTTCTAGTTCTATGCACATCCTTTTAAAGAAAAAAGTGTTTTTTTAGTTGAAAATGTGTTTCAATAAAATGCTTCGAAGGTAGGCACATACCTTAAATTTGTCTAAGTAATCCGTCAAGATTTTTTTGACATTTTTTCGCTAAATTCCTATAAAAGCCTTATATTAAAAACAAGGCACGTACTTTTTTAAAACAAAATAGGTGAAAACTTTAATTCAAAAGTCAAGAAAAAGACTGTTTTGACTTAAAGTCAACAAAATCAAAACAATATAGTACTCATGTGTTCGTCCGCGAGTAGCGTGGTAGAAAGGAAAAATAGTTCGGAAGATTTATGAGAACTAAATTTGTTGTTGGACCCCTATCTTTAAAATATGTAGCCAGTATATTAAAAAAACTTCTTTAATCCTGAATATCTTTTTTAATTTGTTTGATAGTGTTAATTAACGATTTTTTGAAATTTTGAGTACATGTAATGTTTCATATTCGAAAAGGCAGGGGTCAAATCTGATATAAACAAACTCATTTCAGAATGAGTAAGTCCATGTGCTCAGTTTTGAGTATTTCTTTTTTCTCCGTGTAGTAGAAACTATCTCTCCCATCAATTGATCAACAAATGGAACCCCTAAGAATTCGATGGTGAATTTGAAATCACCGAAGAATATAGAGAAAAAGTGTTGCTTTTGCAATTTCGTGTGAAAAGTAGATTGATGAATTTTTAAACACTCCTTATTACTTGCCCCTCCTTACAGACCACTACATTATCACAATCACAAGATGAATATCTTAGGAACTCTGATAACATTCGCATTAAATTCTCCAAATATTATATTACACAACTCTCTATGGAGATGATGCTTCAAAATGGTTAACTTTTTGAAATAGCGGTACACAATAATGGATCTTTAAATAAAGTGGATAAATTTAATTATTTAAAGGCGCATTTGGGAGGATCTACTTTAAACACTGTTGGAGGTTTCCAAATTTCGGCAAAAGCCTATGATGAAGCCGCCGTAGAATTATTAACGAACAGATTTACCAATCCGAAAATAATAATTCAGGCCCACATTTGAATAAAATTTTATTATTACAACCTTTAAAAAATTCTAATGACATTCGCTATTTTCGAAAATTTATTTATAACTGTAATGTTCAATTGAGAAGTTTAAATTCGTTAGACGTATCTTCCGCGAATTGTGGAAAAACTTTGTGCCCCATGTTGTTAAAACTTATTCCATCTAACTTGGTATTAGATTATAATAAATTATAATCAAAGGATTCGGGCTCAGAAATTCAGCAGTTGCTCTCGTTTCTTAAGCAATCCTTGACAGCGCGAGAGCAGACTTATACTACAAATAAATCATCTTTTGAATTATACAATCGCAGACAGGAAAAGAAATCAAACTTTTCTCCAGAAAACAACACTCAATAAATCCCGGGCCTAACTAATAAAATAACAAACTTTTAGGTAAAATTGAACTTTATTTATCAAGATACTTTCCTTCAAGTGTGATACATTCAGCCCGTGGTCTTTTAATTTTTTTAATACCTTTTTCGTAAAACGATTTGTTTTTGCTCACAAAATAGGCTTCAACTTCGGCAATCATTTCTTCACATTTGAGCCAAACCTATTTCCTTGGAGCACTTTTTGTAGATCTACAAACAGCTGGTGGTCACTGGGGGCCAGATCTAAACTGAATGATGTGTGGGAAAGTGATTCGAAGCGAATCCATTTCTTGGACTAGTAGTACGGAACATTGTCTTGGTGAAAGAGCACTTTTTTTTCTTTTGCCTTTGAGGAAGTTTTTCCTTTATTTTTTCATTCAGTTGAAAAAATAACGACATGTAATATTCACTACTAATGGTTTCTACTTTCTCAAGGTAGTCAATAAACAAAATTCCAAGCGCAATCCCAAAATACGGAGGCCATAACCGTGTCGAGTTTTTGGTCACTTTGGACAGTTTTCACCAGCCGCTGTCCTCTCAGCTGACGGTCTTTTTGATTCAAGCGTGTAGTAATTTATCCATGTCTCATCCATTGTCACATATCTACGGGGAAAAACCTGTTTAGTTTGCTTAAACAGCATCAAACAATGACGTGAATCGTCGATGCATTGTTGTTTTTGATCGACAATGAGTAAACGCGGCACCCACTTTGAACACAACTTTCGTATAGACAAATGATCATGCAAAATAGTAAATACACTACCTTTTGATATCTTCAAATACTCTGCTATCTCACACAACTTTAATTTCCGATCGGCTAAAACAATTTTATAAACTTTTTTGATGTTTTCTGGAACGGCTGCAGAATTTTGACGAGACCCGAGAGTTTAGCGTCATATATACATCGTTAGTATTCCTTGGTTAGAAGGGAATGAAAAATTTGAGGACCACAACAGCTTAGCTAAAGGAAGATTGGAGTATAAGTTGCTCAATTGCAAGTCTACAGTTTTGAATGCAAAGGAGCATACGTGATTGCATTTATCAAGTGACCGTCATTAAGGGTATATGTATTTTTATGATGTTTCAAGTCAACATCAAGCTTTTGCAAATAACAGTTTTATTCAGCGAGCTATCGATACGTCTTTCGCTGAGAGAAAAGCAACGTCCAAGTGAAGATTTTAATTGGGCTGAATACTTATGTCCACAGAACTGTTATTTAACACTTTTTAGTTTATGTTTCGATATGAAAATGAAGGGTGGCATATGGAGACTATAAAACTTAATGAGCTGGGATTAAAAGAGTTATGTTTGGAATATGTTCCTGAGAAATCATTGGGTGCTTCATTTAAGACTCGAAGATGTAACGAAAATAAAAGTTAAATGATAAATAGGGGTTTTTGTTTTAAATCTAATTTAATTATTTTTACACACACACACACACACTATATATATTTCCTGTTTAAATTAATCAAACGCACAACTGAAGTGTTTCATTTATGATTTCCCAACCTCATTCAATAACATTTTTTAATGTTTCATTATAATTGCATTCTTTTTTATTAAGGAGCAATTTGAATGTAGCGAAGATCATATACAGTCCATATCTTTCCCCGACAAGGAACATGCCAGATTCACCACTGATACAAGCAAGAATCATATCATATGAAGTCTACATCCCCTTTTGCAGAAACATTTAGATTGACATTTTATAGAACTCCTATTTTTTTTCAAAAGCCTTGTGTGGGACCAAACAAAAATTGATAATGACCTAATAGAACTGGTTTTTTCTTGTGCAGATAATATATTTTATAGAACACAAAAAAAGTATCTCAAGCATTGAATACCAGTTTTCACTAAATATTTAAAATTTCCAAATTTTTCAGACATGTTTAGCCCAATAATTTAATTTCTTTCAAATTATGTATAAAACATTGCATGTGAAATTTTATTGTACTGCAAGAAGCCCTTTATACAATACTTAAATAACAAAAAGCCTTATAAAAACAAAAAAAGTTTTTATTGTTAGAGTACACTTCTTTAAAAGAGATCAACAAGAATAACAACCATTATTAAAGCAATAAACTGTTCACTAGATAAATCTTGGCAGAAAAAAATTATCATACTTAAGCATTTAATAGTCCATATGATGCATTTTTTCTAATTCTTTTCAGCAGATAACAGTTTTGATACATATTTAAATATATAAAAATTAACACTTAAAATATCATATAATAAATTCTTTTCCCTTAAAAATTATGTCGTGAATTTTGGTTCATATTCTGTAACACAACAAATGATTTCAGAACAATCATAGGAAATAAAATTAAAAGTAAACCAATTCTCTTTTTCTTCATCTATTCTAAATACAATATACATCTAAAAACAAAATAATAATGAAGATATCTATTAGGAATACGCAATTGGCAGTTTAATTAAAATGAAATGGAGGCACAAAAATAACGCTTTGATTGTCTACATTAGTAAAAACTTGCAAACACTATAACATGATGTTAATAAACAGTACTCTATGAAAAATAAAGGGTTAACAATTAATTGCAACATTGATACTGGAAATAAAAAGTTTCATAACCCTTAAAATCTAGGGAATTTAAAAAAAAATCATGTTTATATAATCCGCTAGTTGAAACAAATTTAAAATAAATACTTAACTCATTTAAGTTTTTAATTTTACGTTCAACACAAAATTAACATATTTAATATATATAACTGAGAAATTCTACAGTATATAACAAAAACATAGTTTATCAAGATATGTAAATATATTCGATAAGAGAGGGGGAAAAACATACTCTTCATAACCGATAATAATGAATAATTTTTTTGCGCTGTTTAATTAAATTGCTTATTTTGATGGATATTGTGCCAATTTTTCTCTTTTTATTTCTATTCCTTGACTTCTCATTCATCAAAAAAAGTGCTTGAGGTTCATGTTTGACAAAAGTTATAGTAAAAATAAAAATATTCAATTGTTTCAAAATCAATGAATTTTAATATAATCAATATTAATATACAAAGTTATTTGTTACATAAACAGTCACCATTTAACTGTTAGCATGTTTTTTGTACTTTGTAGAAATTACTATTATATTTAATCAACTATTCAAATTATTTTAAAAATCTGTTCTAATCATATAGAGGAACCTTTTTTTATGTAAATATATCCTTCACATTGAGAAAAAATGCTTGAAAATGCAACTTGTCAAAAATTCACTTTCACATATAAATAAATTTCAAAAGGGGAAAAAATGTGATTTTCTAACAAAGCCATTACAGTTTCGAATTGAAATTCAAGACTTTATACAATCTTTATACGATTAAAATAGGGAAAGTTTCGTGTGAAGAAGTCTCAGCAAAGCTTCTTTCCAAGTTCAAATTCAATATATACAACGCGATTATACAAATTTGCAACAACATTTTCATTCAGATCATACATTGTGTAGGAACACAAAAATAAGTCGCTTATACATCATAAAACACTAATATCTTTAACATATTCATTCCTAAAGGCAGATAAGAAAATCATAATATGGCAGAGAAATACATAATGATATGACATATTTCAAAAAAAGATAATATTGGAGAATATAAAAAAATGCATACGAAATAAACTAAAGATGTATTTTTGCATAACGTTGATTTTGCGTTTAGCCCCTTAAAGGTTTTGCCGGATTCCCAATTGCCAAACAATATAATGTGTGGTTTTGATTATACAGACAAGGGTAGGATTTTTGGAAAAGCCCAAAAGAACCCCATGCTTGAATCAGAATAAAAACGAAGCCACCCCACAGTCAAAAAATAATAATTGAAAGAAATGGCGGGTTTTTATATTGCCGTTCGTTACAACCAACAGTTAGGTTACTCGAAGTTTAAAAAATCAGCCCACAAAGAAAGTTTTGCAGAAAAAGAGGGCTTCGCCTGCAGTATCTGAAAACCCGCGGTAGTAAATATAAAAACACTGTGACACAACCTTGGATAACTTGAGCTGATCTAATACAAAAAAAATAAAGCACAGTCAACGGTTGAAGAAAAAAAACTTGGAGCAGAGTTCTGCTGGCTAATTGCTGAAGAGAAGAGTAGAAAATCACTGTTTATTGAATGTTTTGTCTTAGGCGAAGAGTTTCTCGAAGCAGGGATGGCAGTAAGGCTTGTCGTTTTGCTCTTTGAAGGTGCCTTTGTTGAGTTGCTTGAGACAGAAAGAGCAGACGAAATGTTCGGGATGAAATTTGCGAGACATTGCAGTGACGCAGCGACCGCTGATCGGTTTGTGGCAGCCAGCACACAGGGAACCACGTTTGGCGTGATAATGGAGCTCACAGTAAGGTTGGCCTTCGTGTTCGAAGAAGCTTCCGCCGTTGAAGGGTTGCCGGCAATCCTGAAAAAGAAGTATTTAATTTTAGCTACATCACATACAAAATCGAATAAAGATACCTGCCAAAAAATATTTTTATTTCTATCTGTGATTAATAGTGGATTCATAAACAATATGTTTTAAGCATAGGGTTCTAAAATCCCAACAGAACAATCTAGTCGCTTGAGTGATTATCCCATACAATCTGAAACTAATCGTTTGATTTGATAATATAGAGTATCCGAAAAACACAACTTCACTTTCAAAAATGAATATTCAATAAACAAAGGTTTTCACTTGAGGTTTTTTTAGGCTCCATAAAGAAAAGATAAAACTTTCTGTTTTTGATCATTCAAACAAGATAGTGAAACATTCTCGTTTTAAAGTGACATTACCGCAAAAACAAGCGCAAGTTGCAGCATGGTTTATCGAATTTAAATCTGCAACCCATGCACAGCGTAAATTTCGGACAACCTATAAGCGAAGTCCACTTCATGAAGTCGGCCATGATTCACAATGAAAAATTACGTAATTTCGAATAACAAAATACGTTCGAAAACTTAATTTTGAAGAAAAAAATATGGCCACCCTAGCAGAAGCTCAGACGACGTTATCGAATAGGCTCGATGTGTTAGGCGCGACAAATGGTGCGTCGTTGAAATCGTGCAATAAAACATCGCAAAAAAAAACTTTGGTGTTTTCTTTATGAAACACAAAAAACCATAAGTGAATATAATTTTTAGTTTATTTGTAATTGAAATGTCAAAGTGTAACAGTTGCGTAACTGAGAACATTAGGAGCCCCCTGCAAAGTCAAATTTTGGGCCCCCTAGAATCCCTGGACCTCCCCGCAATGCGGGAGTGAACGTTACGCCAATGAAATGTAGTCATGCTTTTCGGACACTCGGTTATAAGTGCATTGAAGGATTTTAAATAATCGATTAGAATGCTGCATGTGTGCCACACAGTTAAAAAATTCCTTCGAAAATAATACTTCGGAATTGAATATGTATCGTACTCGTTTCAAGTCCATTGCTATAATACGAATTCGCGAGCAAAAATGCACAGTTAACATACGTAATTAGCAAAATGACTTTATATAATGTAAATATTACAGCACGTTAATTCCAAGATAACTTTAATGTAGAAAGCACCCCACTATTTTAAAACAAGAAACGTTTTTACGATTAGCAATCAAATCGAAGACTAGTGCATATTCCTTAAAAAAAGCAATTCTTTAAGATACTTAACTTTCAGAGTGAACACCTCAGATATATAATATATCTATTACATGTACCCAGCAACTACCAGTTTCATGTAGTTTTTCAAATGAATCAATGTCATTTTTAAACAATTCTTTCTTCTAATTAACTTTTGATTCCTATCATTCTAATAAGAATACTAGTCACAACCATTGCTACATTATTAGTGTTTATTAAACAACTTTACCGATAATTAATGAAGCAGCTAACTTTCTAATAGGACTAGCAATAAGCAGAAAAAAAGGACAGGCACTATTTTTTTTTAATTTGAGAAGGATTATATATATAGCAGAAGTATTATAGTTTATGTAAATGATTTAATAAAGCCATGCATTTTTGATAGCAGTTACAAAAAAAAATGCAACAGTACAGTCATATAAAAGATTTTTAAATTCTTTATAGAACTTTTCATTAAATGAACTGACTAAAAATTCACAGGAGTTCTGGCTCCGAAATTATTATTCCCAAATGTAACGTTTCCTTCTAGCAGCTGGAAGATTGGCTTCTTTATGCAGATTACACCTTCCATAATCAACACGGAAATATTGCAGAATTCTTTCATTTGACATCACGCAGTCAATAGCCATAAACAAAGAACACCTACACTGCACGTGGAAGCCGAACGTCGAGTGGAATTTGAGAAGTCAAAAAGAATTGCTCAGATCCCAGAGAGTGCGAAACGGGAGAGATTCGACTGAGCCGCCCCCGAGAAAAGATGTATTCGGGATGCCTCCTCTTATCAAAAATCCTGTGTTATTTAACAATTGGTCGAAACATTTATATATGTAAAAATTGTCATAAATAACAGTAGAAAACGTAAATAAATTATTTAATTCACTTAGTCTCACGCTACTCATCCATTTGCTCAATAAAAAAATACGCTACGCAATGAACAAAACAATCCTTACAAGGGGACTGGGATGAATCAGTCAACAGATGGGGCTAATTACACTGAATGCAGGTGTGCATTAATTGCTGCATAACTTTATAGGACATGAAATCATTCATTGTCAACACATAATGAAGTCACAGAAATACTGTAATACGAAATCAATAACCTCGTGGCTTAATTCTTTTTTACCCTGAAAACTAGGCAAAAGCTACCACAAACCGGGCTATTCTTATAAAAACAAAAGTTCCCACAGCTCTGTCTGCACCATCACCTGCACATTTTCTAACACAAACTACTTCAGTTTTATAAGATACATGATGCTATTTAATTTTTAATGGGGATAAAGATAATTTTAATGAATATTTTAAACTTCAATAGTAGCGGTAATCCCTATCCGTAATTCAAACAAGACCTTTAATTTAAAAGATAAGAAAATAATGCGACCAATGAACAAAGCTCACGGCTTTTAGAAATTATTAAAGATTAATTAATATTGCATCTCATAACCCAAATGGTTGAAAATGGAAACTGCAAAAAGAAATATCTTTCACTAAATACAAAAAAAGCATATGCGCGGATTTTAAAAATTAGGAGGTAACTCCAAAAGATGAAGAATCTTACATAATCTTAATTGTAAACATTTCAAGCAAGGCATCTAATCCGATAGCGTTACAGCTGGAGTCATCTATGGAACAAGCAGGAAGTTTTAAGTAAAATTGCATTTGCGTCTCTACTCACAGTGAGAAATGTGTTTATTTTTCTCTGAGAGAAGTTAAAGAGAGTTCGACATATACACCTTCACTGAATAATGTGTTACTGATAAGGACACGAGTCTGTCTTAAAAACATTTTTTTTGAACCGGCATAAGGAAAAATATCATAATTGAATTAAGCGCATTCAGAAAGAGAAAAAAAAGTTCAGCCATAAAATTAAATTCCTTCAAATAATAAATTAAGTTTTCTACCTTTAAAAAAATTAATCTAAAAATCGCATAAAAAAATCTGGGTTTTTTCCCCCGAGGTGTAATACATAAAACTGTACATTACATTGAAATAAAGTAAAAATTATTTTTATATAGACATTTTTTAATCGTATGGTAACAAAAACAAAACCTTACAAATATCCGTTACAATTAACAAATACAAAAAGCATGAAATCAGTCAACACGTAGTAAAAATTATAATGCTGAAACAAAATTTCTGAATGAGTATTATGAGTTCTCATTCAAAAATACCGAGCTGTGTCCAAAAGATTTCGGACAATCATTTTTCATGAGTAAATAAATGAAGCCAAAGGTTCAACGCAAGGTATGTAGGCTATTGTAATGGGTAAGCATAAATGTTTCCCTGACTGCAGAAGTTGCCAATCGCCGATAGGCCACCGAAGAGGAGATGTAAGCAAACAATTTTCCTTTTTAATAAAATGAAATGAAAACTTAATAAACACTACTATCCTGTTAAATTTTTTGTACGAGGGCTGTTTTTTAAGTAAGGTCCGTTTGTTTTTTAAAAAATAACGACAATATTTTGTATCAAAAAACCTTTATTTTATTATTGTACATACTTTTGCCTATTTTTCTACATAGATGCAGATTTTATTAATGCACTTGCTATACCTTAAAACTACGTTTTGAAAACCCTCTTTAAAGACGTCTGCCGCCTGGTGCCTACTGCGCAACTCTACGGAAGCTCCGATAAGCATTGCAAAACAAACGGCGCGGCATGCTGTCAAAAGGTGTATTGTTCCTCCACGACAACGCAAAATTCCACATTTCTCGAACGACTCGGGACTTAATCGAATCTTTTGGCTGGAAGATTTTCTGAGCATGCACTATACAGACCGATCGAATCTTTTGGCTGGGAGGTTTTCTGAGCATGTACTATACAGCCCCAACCTTGCTCCCAGCGATTTTCACCTTTTCCTGTACCTCAAACACAGTCTTGGCAGGAAGCACTTCAGTGACAACGGTGAAGTGAAAGCGGCCGTGAACTCTTGGCTGTCCGACCAGGCGGCAGACTTCTTTGAAGAGGGTTTTAAAAATGTAGTTTTAAGGTATGACAAGTGCCTTAATAAAATCGGCAACTATGTGGAAAAATAGCCAAAAGTACGTACAATTCTAAGATAAAGGGGTTTTTTTTAAACTTAATATTCTCTTTATTTTTTAAAAAACAAACAGATCTTTCTTAAAAAATAGCGCTCGTATATTACCAGAGACGATATTATAGAGAGAAGACACATAAAATAGCTCAACTGTGCTTCGTCTCAAAAGAGGCGCTGCTAATAAAAATGGAAGAATAGTTGGAAGAAGTGTGGCAGGAAGCTCAAGAAGAATATTTTGAAACAGATTATCGAAAATTTGTTTTATTTGAATACAAGTATTTTTATAAGTAATGGTCGGATATATTATTGAACACACTTCGCATAACATCTATAAAGAGATAGCAGTTTCAAAAGAATTTCTATATAAAAAACAACTTTACACCTTTAACATTTTAAAAATTATAAATTCATTATAAACTTATTTAAAAAATAAAATTATATTTAAAAATTATGTTTCACTCGTCTTTAAATCTGTGAACATTTGTCTAACACACTGTATTAGTTTAAAAACTTAATCCTAAGACTATGTACATTGCACTCCAAAAATTAATGCACTATCCGTTTCTTATGTTGTTAGAAAATAAATGAGCATAGAAACAAGAAATTTGAGAAAATGTACAGTAAACTGTTTTTTTTTTTAATTTAATGAGACACATAAAAATGATTTACAACAAAAAAGTATTCTTGGTAGAAAAGTTCATTCTTGCCGAAAGAAGCACATCACAGTTCTATGAGTACAAATCTTACAAAAATGGATTCTAATAAGAAAAAGTTTCCACCCCTAATTGTAATGCACTGGTGCGTCGAATTGCCATGCTGTCAATTAAATTGTTGGACACGGCAATGGGAATCGAAAATCAAGCATAAAGTAACATCTCATGTAATAATCTTGGTGGAGAGCTTAAGGCAATAATGTGTTTACCTAGATAGTCCTAACTATCTATTGGATTCACGTCTGAATATTCAGTTGGCTATTCCATTCACTTCAAACTGTGATCCTCACGATAGTCCTTAACAAGTATAAGTATAGCCCAGTGAGATCACACATTATTTTCAGTTAGAGTTCCTCCTAGGAGCGTCTGTAAGTCAGTGTGATCACAAAGAGAAAGCCCAAGCCATGATTCCACCGCTTATGTAACCGTGTCTCTCCTCATTGTTGGATTTGTTGAGTCGGGCGCGTCGTTCCCTTTAGATCAGCAGACGCATGGAATCACTCTTCAGTGTGAACCTGGACTCATTTCGGTGAAAAGAACAGAAGCCCAATGCTATCTTGTCTAGAAAATGTGTGTCATTTTACCTCCAACATAAGCGGGCAATATATCGTAGGTTCAAGGTCTGTCATTTTGCATAGATCTGAATTGCGGAGTTTTTGCTCTGTAGTAGAGCAGATTCTTGCTCCGGATGCAATAAAATGATCTACAACGAGTTGAAGAGAACAGCGGTGCTTCCCCTCCTTCGACCCAAAATAGCAAGAAAACGGTCTCCTGCACATGTTGCTTTGAACATGTCCTCTATACACAGAATTTTCATATTTAAATTGATCCTACAGTCGCTAGACTACACTGGTAGCCACATTGAGACAATTAGCAGCATCTACTTGACAGAACCCCCCCCCCCCCATTTCCATCCCACGATACGCCTGCCATTTTAACGAATCTGGTAAACGACTAGATATTTCTAGGCTCTTCTAGATATTGTCAACGAAATTGCTGACAATTATTGAAGATTAGCAATCATGTACAAAACGTGAACACAGTTGCGAAGTTTGACTTTTGCACATTTCTCCAACTCCCTATAATACTAAATGGATATTTCTTTAAAATAAAAAAAAAAATGGCGATTTTTTTTTTTTTTTTTGCATAGGCTTTCTTAAAATTCATAACTATCAGTTCTATTGATGCTGCCCTTCTTTTTAACAGCGAGCTTTTAAAAACATGCTGTACCTTAACTTTTGGGGACTAGTGTATAATAAACACTCTTTAACCTACTTAAAGAATTTTAACAAAAGAAAAAATCAACTAAATAATCTGTAATACCCTAATACAAACCAAGAAGAGAATTGATTGCAGATTAACGAAACATAAAACACATAATTAAATGCAGGTAATCTGAGTAATCAATCGGCAAATAATCAGAAAACATTCGTAATCAGGTCAGGTGAAATATTCAGCATCGGGTGAAATAAAGCGCAACAATGGTAATAAAATAATAAATAAGAATAGTCTGAATTTTTCGACAGAGAAAAAACTAAGAAGCGTTTTAAAAAAAGAGAAAATTATATCAACAAGACAACTGTGTGCAATTTTTTTAAAAAAGCTGTGCATGTAACAGTTATAATAGAGTAAAAAAAAATCAACTAATATTCGTAAATAGGCAACTGCTTATTTAAACTACTTTTACCGAGTGAAAAAAAGCATTCAAATTATATAAACCAATAAAAGAATAAACGTATGCTATAGTAGATTAGGTATATTGATCATTTAACAATGCTTACTTAGAAGTAAAAATAAATTTGGGTGCAATAACAAACATATGTACAATTAAATTGAACAATTTGCATGCAAAAGAATCATATTCCATATCAATATGTAAACACTTTTAACCATTCCTCCCCCATTTCGCCACATGAAGGTGAAACCTATGCATTTTTTTTTTCGAGAATAGGTTTCAAAGGAGTACTCCACCCAATCTATCATTTGAACTTTTATAAATTCACCTCTCTCCTCTTTTGAAGCGAAATATTTGAGTCAAGACACAAAATTTCGGAATTCTCGAAAAAGTAGAATGTATCCTGCTTACCACAGCATTGGGTCAGAGTTTACATAGTTAAATTATCACTCCATACGAATTTAAATAGAATGGTCCCCAGACGCCTTTTCCAACAATGAACTACATTTATGACGGTCATATGAAAAACACTATCGCGTGTTCGCCATTGACATTACTCATGTAATTGTTATTCTAGACTTGTAAAACTTACATATTTCAAATTTGAAAATTGGGTAAAGATGTTCAAGAAATAAGATTCTTTAAAAGGTTTTCCAAAATTAAAGAAAATCTTATATTAAACGTGTACCTTTAAATCAAAAGCGCGTATTTTGTCTACTTATTTGAAACATTATTATTAATGTTGTTGTTAACAAATAAGTACGTTTTAAAAGAAAGCTTCTGTAAAAAGCATAAGTTAGCAGAAACGAAATTCAAGAACTAATTGGCTGAAAACACGGGTTTATATTTATCGCGTGACTTTAAGTCACATGAATTTATGAACTGGTTGACTGTAAAGACATGATTATAGTTATCATATGACAGTGACATCACATGAATTCAGCCCATTGACACTGAGTAATCAAAAAGCCACACGATAACCGCTGGACATCATTTTGAACTTCGGTTAAGTTAACGACACATCTCGCAGAATCATCAAATGCTGCATTTTTAGATTAGAGATCCTAGCTGTAAAAAACGCATTTTCGATCAAAAATCGAATTTTATTTAGCCATTTTATAATTAAAATACTTAGCTTTTTTTAATCTGCTATTGTTTTGATTGGCAACACGATTTTAACACAATTTAAACACGATTTTCTCAAAACTGTATTTTCACTAAGTTTATATATCAAGAAAAAAATAGAAGTATTTGCATGAAATTTCAAACAAATATTTTTAATCACATAAAACTAAACTCAGTGGCGCAACAGCCCATGAGGGCCAAGGCCTGCTGTGCCCATTTCAGTTTTCGTGACCTTGGGCGCTGAGGTGCATAAGCATATGTTCCGATCAGGTGGTCAGTTTGACGCGAAACCCCCAGTGTTTTAATTCCCAAGCAAGTTTGGTACTCCTTTATTGATCTACTGAAGGGATGAAAGGCTGAGTTGAACTTGCTCAGCCCAGATTTGAACTCGGGATCTGTGGCGTAGAAGCGTGATACACTACCACTCAGCCACCGAGCTTCTTTCAATCACAATATCTAAACAAATCACTAAAAACTATTAAATTGAACAATTTTTACTGAAGTAGTAGTAGTGTTCATCACAAGAGTATTGGAAAATTGTAGAACATTCTTAGTTTGCAACTTCGATAGGCAATTCAACTTTCAACTCAATAACTTTAGAGAGAGATTCAAGAAAACTAATTTAAATGTTATATTTCAAACTCTAGAAATACATTTAAAAATGAATGTGGAGGTGGGAGTGAAAGTGCAAAATATTCTTTAAAACGAAGCATTTAAAAAAATTTAGAACTTTTAAAAACAGTTACGGCTGGAAAGCAGAAAATCATGATTGAATAATATATATTAGATATTTAATATACACACATATTCACACACATATATGTTAAACTCCTTCCCGAAAAAAAAAATGCTTGCGATGTTAAAGAAATTGAGGGGAACAATTGCAAATTTAACAATAATACTCATGATGAAGTGAGGATCTGTTTGTTAACCAAACTAAGTTTCTTTGCAATACGAGAAACATCGAAAAATGTAACTATTTACTAATTACGTATATAAATGAAAGTTCCAGAAAAAGCAATGCAGTAGAATTTTTGTTCTTGAACAAAGCAACAAAAATATCTGTCTTGGTAATATAATATTTTTCATTCATGATTTAGCTTTTTTTTTTTTTTACTATGTGGAATTGAAAAGTGCATTTTACTGAGTGTTTAATTTTATATTTTTGATGAGTAACATCTTTTCTCTCGGTTGCTGGATATTTGTTGGAATGATTTCGTGAAAATGGACGGTAATGTGTAACAGGAAGTCGGGAAGCGCGCGCTGTTTGATTTGACCAATCAGCGCGTTGGTAGTGTCTCTTCGCTACCCTCGCATCGGGGTCCAACTCTAGTAGCAATTAAGCCGCCAGCCTTCCGCACATAACAGCTAGTCGTTATTAGACTTCATCCAGAATAAACTTGCGATTCTTAAGCTCAAATGTCAAAGTCGCAGGGCTCATTGTGTGTGAAATCTGAGGTTACATTAAAATGTGTAAACTATATATTAATAATTATATTTACTGTTAAGCGTCTGTTACAAAGTTCATCATTCTTAAAAAAAATACGAGTAAGTAATATGGAATTATTTGAATAAATATTTTAATGCGTATTTTTTTCATACTTTGAGGTTAATTCCTGACGCTGTAAATATAATATTTTTAATTGCGCTTGAAAAAGATTTCTCGATTAAAAAAAAACTAACTAATTAAGTAAACGGATATTTTTGATTTTCTCTAATATTTCTAACTATTAAATATGCACTTGATGGTGTCTCTTCGCTATCCTCGCATCGGGGTCCAACTCTAGTAGCAATCAAACCGCCAGCTTTTTTTTTATATTGTTAAATTTAGCATTTCAGAAGATTGGAATTCAAAAACTCGGTAACTATCACTCGCTTCCCATGATTTTGACGTTAACTTCAGTTTGCCAGAAGCTGAGCCGCTCATAGCTTTTCTGAATGATGAACTCAAGCTCGAAATGAACACAAATCGAAATGTTTCGACAACTAACAATAGAACTGTTATAGACGCTGTTTTTCAACGATTTTCAAACACTTTGAAATCACAAATACATGTGTCATATTTTAGTTTTCATAAATCTATTGTCTCCGCTCTTCCCCAAATTGAACAAGAATTATTTTTTTTGATAAAAAAAAAATTGCATCACTCCTTGTGTTAATTAAATTAAATTTTCATTAAAGATATAATTATTCGATAGAAAATTATTTCCAATCCTACCCGATTCACTTTTTTCAGAATTAAAGTCACTATTGCGTATTTACCACGATAACATGTCAGATGTTACACATCATATGCGACTACTGTAAGGCTCGTTTCTTTTTTCAATTTAATCCCAAGCGTTTCACTTCCATATTATAACAGCATCCTATCTGTCGCTTCAATTTTACAGCAACATTCTACCAGGATTTCAATGAAATGTTATTCAAATAAATTATTTTGATGTTAATTTATATGGATGTAAAAACAGCTGACAACTCTAATTAATTGAACAAATGACTGCACGGATACAAATCGAAGTATATACACAATGAACTATTAAAACAGATTATTTATAGCAATATAAAAACGCACTCGTAATAAACAAGCTTTATAGCGTTCCTGAAACGGCTGTCTTGAACAATTGCACTAGCAAGAATTCAGGCAGATTCTAGACTCAACCTGTCTCAAAGGTCCCTTATACAGCCTCAGGGAAATTTCTAGACGGGTTGATTCCAGAGATTTCACGGTGGTTTCTTGGCAATATCATTTGTCGCCAAATTTGTCGCAAAGCGCGATTAAAATCACCTATCTGGTAACCCTACTCACATCCTCCAGGGTTGTCTCTCAATCATGTTTATATATATGCTAGTCATTAATATCACTTTATGCTAGGAAGCTACTTCCCTGTAAAACTCAATTTTCCTCACGGATAGTGTTATTGCGGGAAAACATACGCGGAGTGCTTCAATATTCACTAAATTTAAAATGAGTCCACAACAACCATTCATTCTTATCCCTACCTCATTAACAATCAATCGTTTTTAGTGCCTTCTCTTCATTTCGCGTAATTTATATATGTGTGTCATTTTACAGATTACGAAATAATTTTCAAGGTAATCAAAACTTGTTTGCATAATGTTTTATTATTAACATGAAGTGAAGAAACATTCAACGCGTTCTCTTATACAAAACAGTTCTGTTAAGATTTTCTCAGTTGAAAGGGTGGTAAGTGAATGGGTTCTGCTTTTCAGCTTTTACAATTCGTTTTCATCAGCTCTGCCACCAGGCATTTCAAAATCCGTATTAGTATTAAGTCTGGTTGTTTAAAGTGGCTAATAAGTGTCAACAAGGAATGGGAATTTTATAAACTTCGCTTTATAAAAGCTCTAATTTCAATTCAGTTTCAAGCAATTGTTATACTTTTTTTTTCATTAAAAGAAAAAGAACTTAATATATTTGTATAAAAGGAAAGTAAGAGAAAATTTTCATTCGGGAATTGACTTTAATATTGAAAAAGTAAATGTAAAATTTCAAGGGAATAAACTATCAAAGAATTCATTTTTAACAGACAACAGACAACTCCTGAATGATGATAAAACTTCTGAAGTTCAAAATTCATATGTAAATGTTAGTGTGATGTAAGCGTCGCTATATCTTTACATTAATTCTGGTAGAAACTTGTATATTAAAATGGGTACAATAATCAAACGAGATACACAGCAATATAATATTTTAAAATGTCAAATCTCAACCATTTGCATAATGATATGTTGATGGGTGCTCGTCTAGTATGGACTTTGGTACCTGAAACAGCTTAAATCATGGATATTGAAAGAGGAACTGTCTAAAATAATACGCAAGTTTCAGAAAAAGAAAATTGCTTTACTTTTGAAAGTAAAAACTATGCAGAAAACTAAACAGAAAATAAGGTAGTCAGACAGGAAGCGGGAAGCAATGGTACGAGTTATTCACCCTAAACGTAATCTGCAGTTCAGTAAAAAATAGAAAATTTTCAACACCAGTCGCATTTTAACTAGAAATGTTCATTGTAAGCCTCACAGATTAAATTTGTATGGCCAAGTTGCAAAAAATAAACCCCTTATCTGTTACTTCAATATTGAAAAAAGTATACAACGATATGAAGTTTCAAAATGGGTGATGGAAAATATACTTTAATCAGGCGAATAAACTAAGTTCCCCACTACAAAATTGATTATTAAAAGCAAAGATTTAAAATTACATGGGTTTTTTTTTTTACTGGCAACGGACCTCGTAATTAAACCCCACCACAGGAAGTTTTCGTTTGGCTACGTACTACTTCAGAAAGCTTTCCATTCCGCTTGGTTCCAACTGTACAGATTAGAAACAGATTAATAGTGCGGGGTGCAATTTCTTAAAATAGCTTAGGTCCAATAGTCATTTTAATTCATTTAGAAACAATAGTCAAACACATCCAGAAAGACCATATTGTCACTCAAATCTATTTACCATATATATATATGGTAAATAGATTTGAGTGACAATATGGTCTTTCTGGATGTGTTTGACTATTGTTTCTAAATGAATTAAAATGACCATTGGACCTAAGCTATATATATATATATAATCGTGTTTCACCAAAGGTACAAACATCCCAGAGGGCTGTCACATGTTTCAAGTGAATATTGTTCCTGTTCTTATGACAAACTGCACCCCAGAGGAGTTAAATGAGCAACGTATTAAAGCACTCTCTTTAATGTGCGTTTGGTCACCTAACCTTAGCGTTATTGACATTTACTGGAACATTTTGAGAAAAGAACGATTGCCTCTTTACCTACATCACTCAGTTTAATTGAGAGAACTTTTAAAAGAGGATGGTATAAAATACTGTTTTATAGTGCAGATCAGCGATAGTCAACCTGCGGCCCACCGGCTCTTTTAAATGGCCCGGTCATGGTACATTGCTCTGAAAAATTCATTTATTTATGAAAATTTTGTGGGAAATCTTTTGTTAAAAAATAAAATACATCAATTTTGCTTTTTGCTGCCGTATGGGTGCGAACTGATATTTTTTTTTCCTTCTGATTATTAATAACAGACAACAGTGGAGTAGCGGTCATTTTATGAGTGGAACTAATTTTTAACCATCTTTCATACCTTGCAAGCGAAAAATATTCGAAGAAAATCGATTGTTTCAAGAAGATTGGAAAGTTGACTATTTTATAGTGGAAAAAAAGCATGGTTCAGTAATTGTTTGATTTATCACGAAAGTGCATTTAAAAAATACATATAAACAGGTATCATTCAATGACACTTCTCCTCGAAGATCTCTTTCAAGAGATGATAAATAGGCTTTCTTGAATAATCTTTACAACGGCAAAAAAGTGTTCTGTCAGCGGTAATGTCACATCTATAACAAAGGCACCCTATGAAATTTGTTATATCATTGGTAATCATATGAAACCATTTACTGATGAAAAAAATGTGAAAGAGTGATTCTTAAAATGCTTCCAATTTAGAAAAATTCAGTGACAAAAATAAAAAATTTTAAAAATAATTAAAAAAGGCAAAATAGGAGTTTTAATATTTTGATCAATTTTCACATTTTAAAGTTTCTAAATTATCTTGGTCCTTTAAAGAATTTCTCGCCCCCCCCCCTCCATTAATCCTTATGCTGCGGCCCGCGTGAAATTGCTAACATATGTATGCGGCCCTACAGAAAAAAAGGTTGAGTACCTTTGGTGTAGACCAGGGGTCGGCAACCTGTGGCACACGGAGTAATTCTCAGTGGCACGCCACCACTCTCTACAAAATTATAAGTTAAAGCTAAATCGTTCTGTCTCTCCTTTCAACGCCTCGTACATTTTTATATAAACGTTATTTTTCACTTTCGATTTTCTGCCATAAAACGATTCTGCTGAATCAGCTTGCTTGTAGTTTGAGTGCGTTATGTAAAAGAAAACATCTTCTGTTTAAATGCAACTTGTTATTACTTTTACGTATTCGACGCAAATAAAAATTGAGTAATACTTGTAAGATGACGAATCATTCATTACGGCTCATTAAATAATAAATTATAGTTTGAAAAAAACTAAAAAACACGCTTTTATACTGAAGCGAACTAAAAAGTAAAAAAATAATTCTTAATAAAGAATAAAATGATTAACGAGAAAATGAATGTCATTGTGGTAAAAGCGTGGGGTGCTTTTTACTACATTTTTACACTAATTCAGCTTTTCGGAATAGAAGTTATAAATTACAACAATTGATACATTTATAGAACACCCCACGCTTTTACCCCAATGACATTCATTTTCTCGTTAATCATTTTATTCTTTATTAAGAATTATTTTTTTACTTTTTAGTTCGATTCAGTATAAAAGCGTGTTTTTTAGTTTTTTTCAAACTATAATTTATTTTTCATTTTTTAGTTCGAACTACAATAAAAGCGTGTTTTTTAGTTTTTTAAACTATCATTTATTCATTGTTGAATTTATCCTTGGGTTTGATATTTGAAGCTGGAATTACGTGGCTGTAAAATTAGTCTTGCTCTTCAATGGATATTAATTAACGGGTCTGAAGTGTATTTATTCTCTGCGTTTACGAGGCCTCGGATGAGTCCCGTATCGTTATATTAGATTCCGTCTCTTTTGAACAGGTCAAACATATAAAAGTGTGTAAAGAAGAAAAAGTTCGAATTAAAAAAAATTTTAATGTACCATGCTTTTTTATGGAATAAAAATTATAAAATTCCTACTTTTTGCATTTTGTTTTCTTTTTTTACATTTTCATGCATTGTCATCCACTTCTGAGCTATGGTCAAAATTTCAAGTCTCTAGCTCCTCGGAAAGTCACACAGTTTAAAATCATTACAAAATTCCACCCGGACAGACATTAAAGAAAGCGATTTAATAAAAACATGGTAATATTAAATGTCAATCGTTCCCCCCCCCCACCTTTTAAACGTGTTCCTTTCATGTTAATTCGTATCATCATTTCTAAACGTATTGTTTTATAAAAATAAAAAAATATTTAGCGTTTAGAACGCAAATTATTTTTTTTTTCACATGCACGAGCCTTTTTTTTTATTTTTTTATTTTCATTTTCAGAAAAATGTTTATATTACGGTAAGAAATTGCTAACACCCTCCACTTTCTCAGATACAGAACACTTTTTTTTTTGTCTTACTTCTATTAACCGCAAGTGTATTTTATACTGGCATATATATAATTAGCTTTAAATTCAAAACATTCGCCTTAGGGTTACACCTTATTCTTTTAGTTGCCAAATCTGGAAATGATGTATGAAATTAGTCGCCAAATCTGAAAAAGGTATATGGAATTAGTCGCCAAATTTGAAAATGGTACATGCAATAAGTCGCCAAATCTGGAAAAGATACATGGAATTGTCGCCAAATCTGATTATCCTTATTCCTGACGATCCTGAAAAGGACAATGGAACAAAATTATGAAATTATTGTATTGTCATCGGTCCTTGATAAGTGTGCGAAATTTCGAATGAATCCGATCTTTTTAAGCAGGTAAAAATCGAGTTCTAAGATTCCGTTACATGCAAGTGAAACTTATAAAAGCGTGTTAAAAATTAAAAAGAATGTAGTTTGTCCTTTACCCACCAAAAGCTTGGGCATCGATTGAAAAAGAAAAAAAAAACAAATGTCTTGGGTATAAATCAAAATTTTGCTCAACAAACGTTTTACAGCGGAAGTATAATAAACAAAAATAGATATTGTATCAACATATTTAATTTGGATTGAAAATAAATTTGGAAAAAAAAAAACCGCGCGCTGTAGGTTAATTAGGCAAGTGAATCTTATTTCATAACAAATGTCCCTTTTATCTAAATATTAAGAGCAACTGTGGATGAAAATTGATAATTTTGAAATTGAACTTATTGAACTAAAACATCTTCAGAATTATGGAAAACAAAATTTATGGAGTTACGGAAAAATTTGGAAGATAACTTAGCAATAAAAATCAACAGCTATTTTAAATTGCTGGATATCATTGCCTGGACGATTTAATTGTTTGAAAAAAATAGCATGTGCTTTGCTTTCTGCTTTTGTCTCCACATATCTATATGTGAACAAGCTTTTTCTCATATGAAATATATTTTGTGAGTCCACTAAAAAATTGTTTATCTGCTAAACATTCAGAATCCTGTGTCAAATTGAAAGTGACAAAATATACCCTTGATATTGGAAAATTAAATAGAACTCCTGCAGGAACAAGGTTCGCATTAAAATTTAAATTTTTTATTTAACTTTGTTGCATGAACACACTTATATTTTATGTTATTAATTTCTTGTTTCACAAATATGTTTAAGAATTATAATAAATGTACAATTTTAATTTTTTAATTATATTGAAGATTATAGTCAAATTTTAAGTTTACTTCTCATTTTAATAAAAACATTTCAAAAAGATACATATTTATGTGCACAGTTAATTTTTTATTTATAATGAAGTAATAGTTATATTTTATGTCAACAAATATATCTGTAAGTTGTCCATAATTCACATACATTCAAAAAACTCTTTAAGTATTTTTGACCTCTATTTCCAAATTCTGCATATATTGTCGTGCCAATCGAATTGTTTCAAACATTTCCTATTGCATGGCACGCTGAATCATGGTGAAAGGTTGGTTTGGCACGCCACAGCTGAAAGGTTGCCGACCCCTGGTGTAGACTGTCGGTAACATACCGTTCCATCGCCTGCCAAAATCATAGAATTGATTTTGTAACGTAATCACGCACTGTACCCCGTGGTCTACTCTAGGCGCTAACGAATAGGTACCAAAGAAAACAACTAGATGGCGCTACAAGGTCAGTGAGGTAACAAGGTTACCTTGACGCTACAAGATGAAGCAAGTTTCCATCTTTTTGTTCGAAGTGTGTTGGATTTACCCACAATGTATGTGAAAAATACAGGGTAGCCTTATGCAATACTAAAACAAAAAATTGTTTCAGAATCTCTTGCAACATGTACAGCCGTACTACAGATTTTTGATCCCTTCACAAGGAGTGTTGCCTCAAGAAAACTAACTTCCTGTTTCTGTAACTTTCTTCAAAAATAACAAATATATTTAAATCCAGAAATACGAGTGTTTTATTAATTTTTTATTTGTTACTTTTGAACTCAAAAGCTTCGAGTTTATGAGCAGAGGAGAGATCCACTTCTATTCCCCCTCGAGCCGTTGATGTCCATAATTGCTCATGGTGAACCAGAAAACCATATTAATAGAAATATTAATTCAGAGATTCCAAGTGTTTCCATTACCTAATCTACTACTTATTAATAAAAAGCTTGGTATCGAGAGGAATACCATCTCGATTTCAAAATTCAATCAACAAAGAGAATAATTAGGCACAATCAGGTCAGTAATAAGGACATCCCTAGAGTATTGCTAATAATTCAGTCAGGATGTACGTTCGACTGGAACCAGACAAAGTATTCTCGAGCCACAGCATGGGAATTAGGCGAGAGAAACACCAATGTATAGATTTTTTTTATCCAATTCACTTAACCGAGGTTCAAAATCACGAAATGCTTTCACCAACTTTCGTACATAGTTCGTTTATGAATGTACAATACCGAGCAGCAACAAGTATTTCAAAACCTCTGTTTAAAAAGTTCAGTGAAACATTTTGCTCAAGGTATATTCACACATATCTGCAAACTAGATTCACTGTGCTTCAAAATAATCTCTATCCGATATTACGCACTTCTCACAACGATATGTGCAAAGTATTCAGGCTACGCTAAATTTGATATTAATTTGTCACACTGGGAAGCAACACGCGATCTATTAACGACAAACCACGGTCACAAGTGACGAGGATGACATCTGAAATGGCACCCACTTCTCTCATGCCAACGGGAGACCATTGAACCTCCATAGATTTAACGCGCATCAGCCCCTTCACACGGCGGGTGTTCAACGGGCACAAGGTTTTTAACCTGCTAATCAATAATGCTGGCCACCACAACCATGAAACTATTTTCTTTGATCTGGGTGTCACGATTTGTTGTACCTTTTCAATCGTCGAAATCTCCTAAATCTCGATCTCCATCCTCATCCTTCGATTTCAAAAATACAGTATTTGATCCATACACCATTAAAAATCTTAGACCTTCGACTTTCCGAGCTAAAAATAAAATTGCATACATTGACATGTTGACATACGCAGTTTTTTACAAAGCCATTGCAGTATCCCGACTTTCAACTTACACAAAGCAAAACGAAACACTACTTGTTTAAACAATTACGCCTATGCAGCTGCATTCGTCTCATGAGAACTTTACGAGCGCACACAAATTCTTAGCAGTATTATTCCCTGGTTCAGTTTGCCTGTGAGCACAAAATTTTATTCATCATTTTAGTTGTTTTAAACTACAATCTAGTGGCAAAATTTATGAATCAAAAGTTTCGGTTGCGATTATTTTAAACTCGAAAATGAAATACGGAGGACAGCAGTACCTTTAACATAACTGTGGCTCTTAAATCTTCACATGAAAGCATTACAGCAACAGTGAAACACTCGGGTCTAGGTCATTGGATACTATGAACGAAATTCCCGGTGTCTATATCATTAATTTTCCATCATATTACTGTAGAACGGACATTAATTACAACTAAGTCAAATCGATTCATTGCCTACACACGCACATTACTCGTTATTACATTATCTGAGCAATATCAGTGCACAGACAATATTAACTCATTAACATGCGCGATCGAGTTAATTCGATCGCGCTAAGCTGTCCAAACTGTGCACAATCGAGATAATTCGAGCGGAATCGTATTTTATGCTACTGTTCACACTCAAATACAAACGATCGACGTCTGCACTCCTGAGATGGACTACGATCCGTCGTCGTAATTACGTCAATTTAGATAAATTTTATTGTATATTTAGATACATATTAGGAAAAAAAGTATTTTTTCATTTGCCAGACATCAGCAGTTGGAACGCTCATGTTTCGTATTAAAAAAAAAACAAAGGTGGAAAAATTTAGATTTCAGAAGCAAATTAGTTTTTGTACAAAGTCATCATAGTGATATAAATATAAGAAAAACCGAATAGACCAAAATCTTCTGGAATTTTACGACTAACGGAACGTCATATTTCCCCAGTTTTGTTCCATCAACATCAAAAAGAAGTTCCCACAAGATATTGCGTTGTGTGGTGTGCTAAAATGGATAGCAGTGGGAAAAGAACAGAGTCGTTACGTGTGTAATAATTGCAATGCTGGGCTATGTGCTGCAACTTGCTTCTAAATATATCATATAAAAGAAAATTTTGAATATTTTTAATTAATATTACTGAAATTGTTTCTATAAATAAGATGATTTAAGAGATGACTTTATAAACTGCTTGATTAAACTTTTACTTTCCTCATGGTCCAGTGAACGGGATTTTTTTCACACATACATGAGCCACAAGTTCGCAACCATAACCACTCAGCTACAACGGCCGTGAAAGTACGTGAGAAGGCATCTCACATCAGTTCTAGAGGTCAAGTTTCGTGGTATCTCTAACGATTATTCAACCTCTAATTTAACATTATAGAGCCCCTTCTCAAAGTTCTGCAACTCAAACTTAAAAGTAGAATTTTATGAAATTTAAAATTTAAGCTAATTTGGAAATAAATCAGTATAAAAACTCACTTCATAATGGAGAATTTTTTTGGAATTTAGTTAACAATGTTTAATCCACTAACGTAATAACGTAGTTATCTTAGAGTAATTCACATTGATATCTATTTTGTTTAGCCGCGATGAGAATTATCAAACTTATTGAGGGTGACCTATTTTTTGACGACTGTATGATTCTTAAAATAATTTTGTATCTTAAGAACATATCTAATATCTATATCTTAAGAATATACTTGGCCAGATAATCACCCAAATTTTTCTTAGCCCTCCGGTAGGCAAAGGAAAAAGTTACTACCATCTTCATCTTGACCGTGGTAGCCGAGTGGACATGGTCACGAACACGTGGCCAACATTGTCAAATCGAGGTTTAGAGTCCTGATGCACTTGAAGACTGTACACAGGGGCTGATGAACATTAAATGGCAAGTCCTCCTGTTGCCCTGGTTTGGGAATGCCAGCTCAGATGTCGCTTTCCTCCCTCGGAGCGCTGTTCAAGAATGCGAGTCAGTCGTGAATAGACCTCGTGCAACTTCAAATTGAGACGTTAATGTAAAATGAAATTCCTCATTAAATGCTGTACCCGTTGAACAACCATTGTAGTTGAAAAACGTTTGTGGGACAGATTTTCCAAAGTAGGGAGACATTCTGTAGGCTTAACATTTAACCGATATTCGGCACCGCATTAAAATCAAGCTAAAGTAAAACAAGGGCTATTTGCGTCGAAATTCTTTAATTTTATCAAAGTCTCAGAGCGAAGACAAAACTTTTATATGATATTTTATATCAAGTAACCCAATTTTCTAATCCTTGTCAGACGAAACTCGTAATAATACAAAAAGGAAATAGTAGTTCATTACCTTTTCAGCATTATTTTACACATATACGGAGGATTAACAGATAAAGAGCGATAAATATCGTACTTCAGCATATTACAAGTTAGAAAGTAATAATATCTGCTTCGTGAAGAGTTGTTTTTCAACACTAAGACTAGCTTAAGGATTACAAATTCTGATTAGATCCTCTTATTAATTTCACAGCTAATAATTTATGGCAAAAAAAAAGTGTACTCCAAATAAAAAGAGTGAAATACATTAGTATTAAAAAGTTCAACAACATACTATTACATCAGTAGCGTGGGTAGAGGAATTTGAATCAATTATTAAATCATTTTTTTTAAAGCTTTGTTTAAAATGGGTATATTTGAGAATGTCACCGAGTAAACATTTTGGATCCCCCTCCCCCCATAAAAAGTAATTATACACGTCACTCGCTCCTCCAATCAGAACGCGTGGGGGGGGGGACATACCAACATGTTTCGCAAAAAACATATCCGATGTTAAAACTTGTTTTTATGCGGATCTTCTCAATTTTGGATAACAAACTCCAAATGAAAATTCCTAGATTCAAGTTATGAAGAAAAGTAGATGCCTTCTTGAACATGCGATTCGAAGAATTCATAGACATTTGAAAGTAACCAGATTACTTTACGCCAATCTCTTCGGAATTTGCCTGCAGTATAAAAGAGTAAAACAGCGATTGAGGTCCATAGCGATTCAAGATCAATAAGTTGCCAAAGCAATCAACACTTAAAATCCGTTTATTTCCAACTTTTCAGCGCCAACAATGCATGCAACATATCACCAAACATTTTACATTAAAATTATCTGTCACACACGCACACATCGACAGGCAAATAAAACCGACATACATTGGGTCGTACAGAAAGGACTAACACAAGCCCTCATAAGTTAAACTCAACGACAGCGAAACACGGAATGCACAGACGGCGCTACCAGCTGGATAGGATAAAGAGAGATATTCTAGTTGCCGTCACTGCAAACATATGAAGTTAAGATGAAAGGCGATTATCGTAGCAAGTGATGCAGTTAAGTTTTTGTGGGAAAAATGGGATTCAGAAAGTGATATCGTCATATTATGTCGATGCGTTAAGGCACCATTAAAGCGTTGCTTAAAAACGTTCAACACTGGACAGGAAACTGCAGTCAAAGATGTGAGCACTTCGGCAAAGTTAACAGCAGCAAACGTGGACGCCGTGTCCAGATTGATTATATCGTACAGGTGCATAGTACTTCACGAAATGCAAATTAATATAGGGCTTGTATGAAGAACACTGTAGTCAATTGATTACACTATTGGTGAAAATATGCCCGCAGTGCATTCCGCACATCCATTTATGAGACAGAGAAAACGAGTCGCCATAAGCTAAGAACCGTTTGCACAGCGCGAGCAAGATTTGCACCATTTTTTCACATTATTGGTTCAGGCGACACAGTCGTGTATCACATGTAAAGCCCTAAAAAAAGACGCAGGTCGTGAAGTTAAAATATGCAATAAGCTGCCACCAGGCTAGTCTAGGCCGTCAAGATACAACTGGCATCAGTCTTCTGGGATGTCCACAGCATTTTTTTCATTGAGAGTGACAGATCCTGTGAAGTTTCAATGCCAGGGGAAAAAATTACATCACGTATTGCTTCAACATAACGACGCAAGCTTCTATACAAGCCGGAGAGAGATTGGGCTTGTGTGGCCGCACTCATCCAAGCCCTCTAATTCCATCGAACCGTGACTTTTTCATAACATGTAATACATTGAGCGAGATCAACGATTGCAATTCGATGGGGATTGCATTTTACGGCCCGTAGAAGATGCACCAACTCGCCGCGGAATCATTCATCTCAGATATCTAGAAGCTCCCAACTAAATATCAAAGACTTAAAAGATAAACACGTCTAGGAACATGCAATGTTCTGCTTTTTCAAATAAAATATTTTGTATCCTGTGATTGTACTTCTATTGGGGTCTAAGATGTTCCCAAAATAACAACAAAACTAATATTTTTGTACAAAGTGGCTCAATATAGTGGCTGAATACAATAATTTCACAACTATAGAATAATGATAGTTGTTAATTTGAAAAATGTCTGTAGAATAAAGCACTTTAACTGTTATACCAGCAACAACAAGCATACGGTAACGATGGACTGTTTTACATTATTGTGGATGACGATTATATTACACCTTCCCTCGTACTACTGAATTACAAGGAGGTATAAAGATGATATCCTGCAAAATATTCATTTATTTCTTACAGTTAACATTTCGATGAGAATATGGAACGCATTCGTAAAACTCGTTTTGCAGAACAGCCAGTGAACTAAGAACAACTTCATACGAAAAAATTTATCGAGATCACCTGACTTAAATCAGCTAGTACAGTATATACTACGGAGACGTTTTTCTACATTACCGAGTTGTCAAAAGTATGTCTGTTCAGTAAAAATTACACATAACCTCAACAACGGCATATGATTATGGACTGGTCAAAACTATAGATGAGCATAACTTTCCCCAAAACAGAACCACATTTTATCCTGACCACCGCCCCCCATTACTATCAATAAATTACCAATAATTGTATATGTGTGTTTCATTCCTTTTTTCCCCCCAACAATTTAACTCTTCCATATAATTTTGAAAATATGTTACTTATTTATAATTATAATCCTGATTTATATATAGTGTGTTCGAATAAATACATTTTTTTATCCAGGTCTTTAATTTTAATGCTTTTCAAATTTTGTACATGAGCACTCGCATCCATACCTGATGAACGTTGCGAAATTTTAAGTACTTATTCGAATTTTTGTATCGCATTCGAAGCATTTCAAAATATCCCAATCAAGTGCTTATAGCGTTCTTTGAGGTCATTGGGAAATTTATTTTTGATTAAATTCATTTTAATACAATTCGGGATCCACTGGATCCTTTTTACAACTTTGATTGATTCTGAAAGCCTATACATAGAAATGCAATAAAGCAAGGTTGTTTCTGTTCACTAAGGTCTGTGGAATCTTTACTTTAATTCTATTCTCTATTTACTTTAATTCTATTTCTAAGAAATTTTAATATGTTGTTCCATTATTGTGTAAGATAAGTTATGTAATATAAACAAAATTTAGTGTACAGGAGCAATAAAAAATCAGAGGAGTGAATATTCAACAGAACCTCAAGGACAGCAGGAAGTACCTTTTATTTTAAATCGACAAAGGTGGAAATAAAAAAATGTTGATGGTAAATCAAGATATATGCCAAAATCCCAATACTAAAAAAATCAAAAATAAACCTAGATAACTTATTTTTCACAAAAAGAACTAACGAATATACTCTACTCCAACTTTCCCAAATGCCAATCTTTATTCCCCTTCAATTTCTATAAATTCTCTTTTGTACATGAGCTCTGTATTATATATTTTCATAGTTCTATCGATTTATATTCACCCATCTTATTTCATACCTCTATTCCTTTAACATAAGAAGCATCCATTTTACTAGTAGTAGCAATTTTACAAGAATTAGGGTTGGCACATGTCCGGTAGTTCTATCAATATAAGATGAAAGGAGGGAATTCAATAGCTGTTCATAGCCACTAAGGATGAACAAACTGCAATGTAAAATCCCCGAAATTTTGTTTGTAAACAACTATCTTATTATATATGTGATGGTTATAAAATTATATTTTATGTAGCCATCTTTAAAAATCTGTTATATTATCAACTTTAGATTCTAAATTTCACAAGTTCGAAATTCATATAACTGAGTAGACTCAAACTGTTTAAATCAAGCATTGTCTCCATACAAAAATACTACACCAAGGTTTTGAGCACAAAAAATATGTACATCTATCTGTCAAAAACCTTCTTAAATACAAACAAGAAAAGATGGAAAATATCAGCTAGTTTTGAAATTTTCCTTGAAGACAGAATTAAAATCTATTTATAATATAAAATATACATAATTTCAAAGATAGGGTAAATAAAAACTGCCATCTGAATAAAATTCACGAGTAACTATTAACAGAAAAAACTGGGAAAGGAAAGTACTGTTAATGTGCTTACTAAATTCGCATATTCAGGGCCAAGTATTATTCTTTTACTGTCTGAAACAGAGAACACTAAATGATAACGATAGTATTAAAACTTTTATTCAGAAATGCCTCATTACTTTAGATTAAAAAGAAAACTATGAATTCAATTAAAAAGAGAATTGCCATTCAATTCAATTTATAGATCCCTACTTAAAATTATCTTTGAAAGGTGTTTATATCCACATACATGTGAATTAATGTGAATGTATATTAAAGCACATTTCTTTTAATTGTCCTGAACTTTTATATGGTCTGCCTTCATTATTTTTTTTTCAATTGCAGCCAAAAGGGAACAGCACAATTATGTTTAAAAAGGGGGGGGATCATGTTTAATTATTGACTTATTATTGTTGGTCTTTGAATGGAGTCTTAGAATGGAAGTCTAAAGAGTTAACTTAAATAAGCACTCTCCAAATACAATCACTGGGAGTGCTAAAAATTCATATCTGATTGATTAGCATAGTCCTTAACTGTTAACATGAATGAATTAGTCATCTTAATAGTCTCTCGAAATGATTTAAATACTTACACATCTTATGCATTAATAAAACTGTAAAAGCTTATACAAATTATTTTTAAAATGTTCATGTTGTATTCTTTTCACATTAATTCATTATTCACACTCACAATAATAACATATAATTTATGGCAGTAGTTCAAATTTCTAACATATTTTAAAATTTTAATTTTTCATTATCTTTTAGTACAGGCTGAGAAGATCATCCTGATATAATTGTTTACTGTTGTATCATCAAACATATTTACAAAATTGCCAAAAATAAGATTTTTGGTGTGCATAGTTTGCTTTTAAATGATCTTGTGATATTTCTAACATTATCTAGATTTTAAGAAGTATATTTCTTTAAAAGTAGGAGGAGAATTCTTTTGCAATCTATCTGCAATATCATACATGTAATCAATATGGAGGAAAAGGTAAATGAATGTATAAAAAAAAAACCAGAATAGAATGTAAAAATTGTATGTTAACTATATTTTATTATGGCAAATCTTAAAGACTAACTATTTTTGGAAAATGATTTGATTTTTTAAGGTATGATGCACACACCCTCTCAAGTCCAACCATTTGAGTGGATTTGCATTAGAGAAGCACAGTTTAGTTAAAATCAACAGTCACGTACGCATATTTCTTTATTCTTGAATTTTTCATTTTCTAAATTTTATTTCAGTTATATGTTATGACAAAAATCGCTAATAAAAATAATTAATAATGAAAATTAGATTAGATTATAAGACATAGCATTAATTTAACGATTTTATAAAATTCTCTCTCTTTTTATAAATTAGAGCAAAAAAGTAATTCTAAATTTCTAATAATTCTATTCTTCTATCTTGTATAAATGTTCATCATAAGAGTTATTTCAAAATACTTATTGATCTATAAGAACCTGCCCTTCTTACAGCAATACCTAGCAACCATTTAAGATATATTTAAGCAATATCTTTAAAAATAACTTATAGAAATATGTTTAAAATAATACATGACATGGCAGGTAGCCAGTGAGTCAATAGAAGGTCAAGGTCTAGGCACCACTCATGTGAATCAATGGATCAAAAAAGTAACATTTGCAACATAATAGTATTTGTTAAAAAATCAGAATAAATTTTTCTCTGTTTCAATATGTTGCATTAAACTTAATGTATTTTTGTACCATGTGTCCTTGAAGATTTTTTTTATGTGAAGAACATACAACCTGTACATTCTCCAACTGTCAAATTTTTAAAATGTGGTTTTGGGGGGGGGGGGAGTTTGGTTGTGCACAATTCATGGAAAGCAGCAATACAAAAGAGTAATTAAATAAAAAAACATGTGGATATTTTTAAATATTGAATGGCTTGTTTGCTATGAATTATTTTGTCAGATTCAAAACTATACAAAAAACACAAATGCATAAGAAATCTCAAGAGACAGATTTCTTTTGTTGACCAATTTGCTCTAACTTAGAGGTTTTATTATAATTTAATTATTTCAGATATTTTATTATAAAAATATAGCTATCATTCCAAACAGATGGTAATACTCTTTTGCTTCATACAATTATCAACAATTATCAAATTTGTATCTACTAAAATAATAGGTTGAAATTTATATTTAAATCTTATATTTAATTTTCATAAATAACCAATAAAAATTTTACATTTTACTGTCAAAACAAATGATTTATTTAAAAACACAAGCTTCTATTTTATTCACTACCTATAACATTGCACCCAAATTTAATTCACAAAATTATCAATGTATTTTGAGACATTTAAAACTTTTTTGCAATTTAATAATTATTCTGAGCAAAGTTTAACAAATATTTAGTGATAAAAAAAAATCTTTTTTACAGCTTTTTTAAACAGTTATATTTAATTAAGTATTTCAAATTCAGACTGATTTAAAGCCCTAGTGAAGCTATAATCTCAAAGTATCTTTAAAGCTGCTTTATGTTAAGCTCATAACGAAATTGCAAAATCAAAAATGAATAAACACAAAAAAGTTAGTTTAAAACCACACATAATATTCTACAGTACAAGAAAAAAAAGACATGCAAGTTAACTAACTATGCATTGCATGCAACTTAAATTTATTCTATTAACATTTTCTATAAGCAGTTTAATAAATTGTTATGAAGAAAAAGCAAAACTTTTACTATTTAAAAGCAGAAAAAAATAGCCAACATTTTATTAAAAGCTTCATAAAATTTGCTTATAATGCAAAATTAAGATAAAATTCTTCAATACTAAAATTGCTTTTCTTTTAAAGGAAACAAAGTTCAGTTTTTACCTTTACACTAGCTTAAACAATGAATGCATAATTAGTGGTTAATAATGGTGGCCAGATGAGTCTTTTTTGTTTTAAATTCAGGATTACTATTGTAGTGAAACTGTAATACACTCCGCGCATGCTAATATGAATAATTTCTCACTTTATATTGAGGGAGATACAGGTCAAGCCTCATTCTTTTCCTGCTATATAACGGCAGTGAAAACAAAGATTAATTTTTGCACAAGGACTTACAAAAAAAATTATTTTCTACAGTAAAAAATGCATGAAAAAAATTGCACACAGCAAATCTAAGCTAGGAGAGCAAAAATAAAATAGCTGAGCATATCTTATAATATGAAAACATTTTATAATTTAGCATAAGCATCTTATAGTATAGGGAATAAAAGCATTAACACATAAAATCGTTCTTTCAGTAGCTGATAAGGTATTTGTTTCATTTCACAGCAAAAAGTCTCCGGTCAAAAAATTTTAGGCAAAAAATGAACAATCGCACACAATTTTAGCAGGCTCATTATATAAACAGCAAAAATGTAAAAAATCTCAAACTTTCAAAAATGTTCTAAAAAAATGTTATGAAATTCCAATGGGTTTGCAGCATGTGAGTTCAAGAAGCTAAAACTTAAGAAAAATCAAAAATTCTTTTCTTTCTCACATATCTATCTTTGTTATAATATGCAATCTACTAATATAATGAAGAAATATACAAGACCTCCTGCTTTTTTTAACTAGATGTTATGTAACATCATGTGAAGATACAGAATTCCCTAAATAGAAAATATCTTCTTGGCAGTGTTGCTGTAATAAATACTCAAAAGCAATTTTTATATTTTTGTAGTTTTCCGCATTAATTCATTTAATTTATTTTTTAAATACTTAACATCACTCAACAAACATTTATAATTTCTAACACAATGAAGCTTCAATAACTGATCTAATTTAAAATAGTTTTTCCAATATAAGATTCCTAGGTAACTTGTCACAAGGTATAATAACCGAGACCTGTTGTTATTGAAACTTCAAAGTACTTTCCACTAAAAATAAATTACATGAAAAAATCAACAGTATGAAAAAAATTAATTATATATACGTACCCTGCAAGCAAAGCAGCCTGGGTGCCATTGACTGTTCATAGCAGAAATGTAGTTTTCTGTAATGGGGCGATTGCAGCCAGCACATTTTAGAGCAAAGTTTTCCAAAAAGTCATCTCGGCAGTACGGTTTTCCATCTTTTTCATGGAAGCCATCTTCACCAAATTGCTTTCCACATTGAGTACAGAAGAAATGTTCAGGGTGCCATGTTTTCTCAAGAGCTGTGATACATTTCTGAAAATGTTTTAAAAAGATAACATAGTTAGCACACCAATATGCTTTTAAGCTTTAGTTAAAATTTGTTTAACACAACTGTGATGACAAATGGATGCAATATTAACACGGAAATTTAATTAACATATAAATATCATAGTTGCTGAAATATCTCTCCTAATTTATTGAAATTTTGAATCCATTTGGAAAATTTCATATTAAGAATAACAATAATAAGTTTTAAAAAATGATATGGATTTATATATAATTAAAAGTTCTTTTTAATAGAAAACAAAAAATTACAAACATTTTGTTTTTTGATCAAATATTCTTCTTGAAGAAACAAATTTAATTAAAACATTTAATTTTAAATAAATAACAATACTTTTTGTAAGCCCTGTGAATTAAATGAAATATTTTTTTTTTTTAAATATATTAAAATAATCCCTTTTTTTATTGGATATAACTTTTACTACAATAGTAAATAAAGCTAAAAAAAAAAGAATTTACCAATGAAAATTTAAAACTTACTCCTAAAATGGCAGCATTGCAATATGCACACTTTGGTGAAAAGATATTATGGTAATCTGTTTCACAATAAGGAACACCGTCTCTTTCAAAAAAGTTTTTAGTTCCCAATTCCTGGTGACAATGTCCACAAACAAAATGTTCTTTGTGCCACGTTTTACCTAATGCTGTTACAACCTAAGTAAAAATGAACAAAGAATGCTATTGTAAACATTAATTATAAAAAAAATTTGAATAAGAATCAAAGCATTTTAGAAATAACTATTTTAAATAAAAAGACATTTTTTCCAATTATTACTAAATATTAGTCGACAACAATCAGTTAAAATATTTTATAACAATTTCTTTCTTCATTAAAAATTTATTGTTCTACATATTAACAGTGAAAAAAAAATTATGATAAAATATTATTTCAATAAAGAACCAAGAAATTGAACATGTATATATATATATACACACACACACAAGTAAGGATACATATATACGCATGTTCATATAAGAATATCAGAACTAAATGTATTTGCTAAAATTAATTAGGAACTAAAAAATATAATTTAATATAATTTCATGTATAGAAGTTCTTCACATATGGCATAACAGTCTTTAAAATTAAATGGAATAATTTATATTTGTATAAAACATTTAAATTAATTATTTTTTACAAACATAAAATTTTCTCTTAAAAAAAATGTTTAATTTGAGTCACCCGATATCCAAATTTTCTTTAACATAGTTTACAAAATTACGAATATTTGGAAAGATTTCATTGAACATAGTTAAGTTCCTTTAAAAATAATGCAATATATATTTTAAAGATTATTTAGCCTTCACATTTAAGAAAGATTTAACTTTGAAATCACCTAAAAAAATCAATGAAAGAATTCTATACAGATTTAAAAATATGACGATTACAAACTTAAAAACCAGGCTTAAAACATTACTTTAAATTAACAAGCAGTATGATTACTTTTTTAGAAAATAGATTTTTTTATAAATTAGATATAAAAATTGATAATTTTTAGATAGTGCATGTGCAAAATAAGGCTTACCTGTCCAACAATGGGCTTATTGCAAGCTGTGCAGTGACCTTTTGGACTGGTATTGACTCCTTGTTTGCTCATATCCGATTGTAAAGTGCCAAGCATAGAATCCAACTGATCAACCCCTTTGGATGTACCGGTCGGTGACCTGCTCACCTTATTGGGTTTGGCGTATTGAGCCTCAGCCGGTTTGCTAGGCTGTGTGTGCTAAGAGAACAAAGAACAATCTTTATCTACAAAATCAACACTTAAACAATTAACACATAGTAGAAACACAACCTACAAGTTGACTACTGTGCAGTTATCTTGCAGATGTACTGTGCAGTCTCAAAGAAAAATGGAAGTGGGTCTAGCATAGAATTTTCTTAGATGCTTCCCTCTTTGCAGGAGAATTGTGGGAAAAACGGTGAATTTTCTTTATCATTTTTTTCTTCTCCTGTTCGGTTACAAGTTGACTGAAAAGGGCAGACTGACAGGATTGGCAGGCAACTCAAGACAGCCAGGGTGGGAAGGGAAGGTTCCAAATTAAGGGAAGTGCCCTACATCTTCCTCTCTTGAGAAGTATGATGGGAGTTATTTTTGGGGTGGTGAGTGGGAGGATCTGACAGGGAGCAAGTTTTAGAGATTTTTTTTTTATTTTCATTGTTTTTGCTTTTACCACATGTGCTAGGGTTATTTTTAGAATCAAAACCTGGCAGAGCAGTTTCCCTGGGACACACCCACCCACACCCTGCCCATACAGTTTCCATAAATATGTAAACCACTTGGCGAGAGAGAGAAGTAGCAAAGAAAAATTATTTTTCTTTTGTGTAGATATATTCCTGCAAACAATTGGAAAGTGAAATCTTATGCAATTGTTTGTTTATAAAACAAACATGTCACAAATTTTTTTGTGCTTTAGACTGTTCAGTTGAAAAGTGTAAAGTTGATCATCTTAAACATATATTTTAAATCCTATGCAAATAATTAATTTAAAAAAACTTAACTTATTTTAGATAATGATATTTTCAAACCTCCTTTTAATTTTTATTTTCATTTAATAAATAATTCCTCTTTATCAAGCAACATTTAGCCCATATATGTGTTTAAGAAGAACATAATTATAGAAAGAGATAAAATTTTAAGATTTAAACAAAAATATTAATTTGGTATCATTGTGTAAGCTGTTTGACATTTTTCTGTTTAAAAAAAATATTAATTAAATATAATATGTTTTGTAACTAACTTTATATATACTTTATACACTGATGTAGCTAGTCCTTAGTTTGCCCTGTAGCAAAATTTCTTGGATGCTTTTCTTGGGATCTTTTAACACGTTACCATTTCTTTGCTTATATATATTGGGGCCACCTTAGTTTTGGGGCTCTGTATAATTGATATGGTTAATATGGTATTAGCTATGCCCCTGACTTCATGGTTTAAGTTTTAAAAGAATCAGGTTTTTTTAAGTTTCTGATGGCCAGTATTTTTATTTAGGTATAACATTTATCTTTATTTTAAAACTCTCCTTGAATAACTATGTTAAAAAACAAAAGAAATCTGGATGTTTTTTGTAATAAAAAATATTTCATGATGCACTATCCTATGAATATCAAGAAGACCTACACATTTTAATATTTTACTCATCTCTGTGCTTCCAAAATAATTTCTAAATTTGGATCAAACTTTTTAAAATTAGATGAAGATTTTTCTATAATTTTTTCTTTATAGCAAAGACATGTTTGATTGTAAAAAGAAAAAAACATTCATTTTATTCCTTAGAACATGCTAAATTGAGAAAACATAAAAACTAAATATGAACAAAAAAAATTGCATGATTTTTACATCACATCTAAAATATATTAACTAAAATATCTCCCCCCTTTTTTATGGTTTTACAAATATTGCAACAAAGACGTCAGGAAAAAAATATCTAGAAATTTGAAAATGTAGATAATTTATTTGAAGAAACTCATAAATTTATCAAAGTGTGACTTTTAAAATTTTATTAAAGACATTATAAGAATAATTCCATTTCTAAAAACTCCATATATAATGTGTGTGTATGAACACTTTGAAAAAATCAAATATATTTCTCCCCTCCTCCATTAACAAATAAATTTATAAATTACTTTCACTTAAGTTTTGAGCTGACTTCATAAAACATTATTACTTTTAAACTGTGCACAATTTTACTATTATTACTTCATATTATACATCAGAAGTTTTATTATATTATGGCAAATCTTTGAAGTAATATTGAAACTTAATCAATGCAGATTTTAATATAATACAAATTGATTCAATGTATTTCTTTTGTACTCAATATATTTTTATTAATATTAACAAAAATGAGACATCTTTCAAGCTAGCATTTTAGTCACACTCTCGTGAAGAACAACAGGCAGTAAAGAATGAATTGAGTGCATTGAGCATACTGAGTGTACAGAGTGATCATCTATCTACCTTGAAATCAGACAAAGAAGCCATCAGATCATCCAGTTCCTTTGTAGCAGAAGATGCAGCAGGTGCAGAAGAGTCCACTGTTTGAGGAAGAGGTGGGTAAGAGCTGACAGATGACATCATAGCAGGAGTCTGAATATTCTCTTTATATTTTACATTAGAACTGAAAAAAAAGATATAAAAAAATTAGAATTTTGGTTTTTTTTTAAAAAAAACACAGAACACAGTTTACTTTTAGAAATGACATGAATATTTGATAGTATGAATATAAAATAACAAATCTTAAATACAAAACATAACCAAGAATATTACCATGTACAGATATGTAGATGCAGGGATTAGAATTACTTAAGAATAATGAAGTGAATTTAATTAAAAATCAATTTCTAGTTTACATATGAACCAGGAGATAAAATATATAACAGCATAAATAAGTTATATAAAAATGTTTATAATTTATAATTTTAAAATGACATGATTGCACATTAGAATCAACAATACTCGCAACACGTAACTCAAAGTCAAAAATTATAAGTAAGTAATAGTAAAAGAAAATTCAAAAAAAAAAGAGAGAGAGAAAAGAGTTAAAAAACTTTTTATGAAGAAAAAATATTTGTAACAAACAAAAAATGCAAGTTCTATAACATGTTTAATATTACATAATCAATGACTCTTTCTTCATATAAAATGTAAAACTAAGGGACTGTTAGTATTTTCTGAACACTTCCTTGAGGATCAGTGGAGTACATAAGGGTGGGGTTTGGGGGCTCAAATCACATTCAAAGACCAAAAGATTTTTAATATTTGCCACAGAGTCACTTTCAGCTATATTTTTTAGAGCATAACCAACACCAATTTTCATGAGAAGTTAGCATATGCTACTTATTCCCAATAATAATTCTTAAAAATCAAAAATTTTAAATTGCGCATTTGAGCAATAATAAAATTTTCTAAAGCAGGGGCAGGAAGACTTTTCCAGGACAAGGGCTACTTTTAATTTTTTCAAGGTGTTGCAGTCCACCCAGTGGTGTAGGTGGGGTGAGGTAAAAAAAAAAAAAAGGTCTACAATATTTATTACAACTAAATAATAAATACGGATTGCATATATATAACTAAAAAATTTTTTAAAAAATCCTGCTTTTAAAACAGTGTTTAAAGCAAAACGCAAGATACGAACATAATAACAGCCATAAATATAATATCAAATGATCCATTTATTGTCAAACCATTCAAAATAGATTAAAAAATAATAATAAAAAGCTAGTCCAAAGCTAGTTTTCATAGTTACAGTCAGTAGAAAACTCAGTCTGCTTACTGTCATCCAGTCTTTAATATATTTTGGTATATAATTACCCAATTGCTACTCTTCAAGCAGTCATCCCAAAATGTCTTGGAGGTCCACTGATCGATCGTGATCGACTTAATGCCCACCATTGCTCTAAAGTATCAAACACTCTTATGCAGACTTTTGCAAAAGGTACAGAATTTTAAATATCCATCAGGTGAGTTATATTAAATTCAGGTTAAAAATATAAAAGCTGAATGAATAAAAGACAAGAAAAGTAACAAATAACCCTGTCTTTGAAATTGTAAAAAAACATGAAAATATCTTTCAGAATTTAAATATACAATTAAAAATTTCTCAAAAGTAAGTTTATTTATGACAGTAAGAAACCAATTTTAAGACACCAATATAAAACTTTTCCAGATTGTTATGAATATCAAGATTAAACATCATGCATGTAACATGAAATACTTTCAGTCTCAAATAAAACAGTTGTCAATTGTCCATACTTACTGCTTGGGGGTATCTGGCAATCCACTTTGAAGCTCATCCAGGAGACTATCCACTGTTGGTCGGATCGGTTCAGCATATCCATTAGCAGAACTTTTGATGGTAGTTTCATTACTGTAGACGTTATATCCAGGTGAAGTAGGACCTATAAATATATAATGAAATTCCTTATTTTAGCTATTAAACATACATTTGTAGAAACTAAGAAATTCCAAAACAGATATTTTAAGAGTTGTATTCTTTGAGTCTACATAACCAAAATAAATTGTCACAATGAATCGTCATAAATCAAATAAACTAAAACCTAATTTACACAAATATCTTCCCACAACAAGGATTGGTAGTAAATTATATCATGTAACAAATTAATTTTCTTGATTTAGATTATTTTTCCAACCCAATGCAGACCAAACTTACCAAAGAAGGGTTTAGAGCTACAAAACCAGCCCCTTGTTATTACTAGGCTCTGGGAGAGACTAAAAAGGTTAATTTATAAAATCTTAATTTATGTTTTAAAATCTATTTTAAAGGAGTACATAACTACAAATTAAGTATTCGTAAATGACAGTACATACAATTTCAAAATTTTATTTGCTGTAAGCTATATAATAATTTATGAATATCTCATAATATTTTAAGCATTCAAACTTTTACTAAACAGCCATAAATTACATATGGGAAATTTTTTTAAGGACACAAAATTTAAATCTGCAGAAAAGAAATAATTTCGAAACCTTAACTGCCTTTGATAATTTCTCTTTTGGTGTTAATTCAATACACCAATAATTATATACACAAAAAGATCAAAATAACAAAAATATCATTTGTTTTTATACCTTTTTTACCAGGGTAATTGGCATAACGTGCAGAATTCAAATCTTCCAACAAACTGTCCAATTCAGATAGATTGCTAGCAAAATCAGGTTTGGAAGAAGGCTTTTCAACCATGGCACTATGAATGGCATGCTGGTTCTGGTAGATTGGCTGGAAACAAATCATACATTTACTCACCATTTCTCTTTATTCATAACTCATTTTTCAAAACAAAACAAAAATAACTTTCAGAAAATTTTTGCATAACTGGAGAGTTTTAATATGCTTAAACTTTTTCAAAATTATTTTTTTTTTGTTTTTACCTGTTTAATGAGAAGTAACTAATTTCAAGTCTTCTAAGATATATTTACAAAATACTGAGCCTAAGCATCTGAAATGATAATGCAGCTATTTCACAGAACAATGTCTCTTCTTACTATCAAGGTCAAAAATCAATTTTGTATTTTTCAAAACAAAATCACGTGGTTACAAAAAATATCCAGCAACCGAGAGGAAAGATGTTACACATCAAAAATTATACATAAAAAATACAAAAATTAAATTTATGTATGTATAATTATCGAACATAATGTAAAACAAATACATGTATAAAATGCATTTTGTTTCACATATTATCCAAAAATATCCCCAACATATAATTATATAGGGTGAATCAAAAGTCTTGCCCTAATTATAAATATTTATTGCACTCAAACTATTGGAATAAAACATTTTTGTTTGAATATATTGCACAAATACGATTATGATTTGTTATATAATCATTTACCTCAGTAAATTGCAATGTGTGCCCACTCGGTAGCTTGGGGACTGTCAAAAAAGACGGTATTCCAGTTCCCGCCAAGTAGTCTTTAACGTGTCTTCTACTATACAGCCTTTTTTTTTCTTTTTTCTTTAAACATTTCATCAAATACCTGTATTAAATTTGCATCAGGAGAGTTGCATCCATAACTATGTTGAAATTTACGCTGAGCATTAATGGAAGAATATTGAGCTTTCTCTTGAATTGACGCCATGTCGGCCAAAAATAATGATTCCCTAACAAATGTTTCCCGAGTTCCTCTTGAAGGAGCACTTCCATCATTTATTCCACAATAAAACTACAAAAACTGACTTATCCAGTGATACAAAAGTTGCATTGTTATGTTAAATGATTATTTTATAAGGAATTTTTAAAATCCGGGCAAGACTTTTGGTTCACTCTGTGAAACAGATAGTGAGCCCACTGCTCACTCTATATTGCTTTTTTCCCATTTATTTTTGCGGTTGTAATTTGCGGTTGTTAAAATTGCATTGGTTATGTTAAAAACGCTCATAGGGATTGCAATACCGGACTCAAAGTTTAATAGCGGTATTCGGTATTTTTTAGATTTTAATACAGGTAGTAGAAATTTTAGAAAAAGAAAGAAAACACCCAGAAGTTTCTTTGTTTTATCAGCCAATTTTATTAGAGAGTGTAAATATTCACAAAATATAATTTGTAACTAATAAATTATAACAGTGTATAAAAAATCCCTAAAAACCAGTAAAGAAATATCTTATATATTTAAATCACAAAAAGGGGTAAATATCACTCTATTCAGTCTGTGATACTATTACAAACTTTTGAAATGTGATTTTAATATCATAATATATCAATTGTACTGTCATTAAGTGATAACTAAAATTCCTGATAGCTTGGACTTAGAAACTGTGTTTAAATTTCTATCTTCATTGAGTGAGTGAGCGAATATTAACGTCCCCCTGCTCAGCTACACGAGGGATTGTGGAGACGGTCCGCTTAATTTTGAACCATGATCAAGTGACGTGGACGACACCCGAGCTGGCACCCCCTCTCCTAACTACCACACCAACGGGAGGACGTTTGAGCTCTCGACAGATTTAACGTGTATCGCTCCCCTACACGACGGGTCTTCAGTGGTACTGGGATCGAACTCATGACACGCTAGCCACGATCCGATGCCTAGACCACTTGGCTACAGCGGCCACTCTATCTACATTGAAATTAGATTATTTCCTCTTTAACAAATTTGTATCATGTTTCATTTTTTAATGTGTTTGGAGTGCTCTTGTACTTTTTCCATCCCCTTTAATAACTCGTAAAGATTTCTTACATTGTGCCACCATATACTTTTCATCATAAAAATAATGAAACCAAAATGAAGTTTTCTCAACTGATTTTTTATGTTCTTTAAAGTTAGGCGTATTCATTATTATGGGTTATTATTTATGAGTATATATATATAATGAATCTGAAAAATATTTTGAACCCTAAAGAAGCATATGCAAAAACAATGTAAATAACAAACTCACCAACTTAAAAAATATCGAAATATTACGCACTTTCTTCACAACTACAACCTTGTTTTCACAGATTCGAACATTAGACTCCGAATATTGCGCGTGCAGTATCGCTCTGAGCTGTAATAGGACAGTTTTAGCCTTGGATGATTCAGATATTTTATAACTTCTCTTGATTGTACAATGCAACTTTTTATTCACAGTCTAATTAATTTCGCCCGTTAGGGAGACAAAAACAAAAACGTATACTAGTTTGCTTTATGTTGGCGATCCCTGAACATATAATGAAGACAATTTTAAAAATTTATTGTAAATACCGAAAAAACGGTATTTAAACTTGTGAATACCAATATTCGGTATAGCGGTATTGCAATCCCTAAACGCTCAGTAAGTTAAGTCTTCTCATATACCTATATCTCCGATTATTGGAGCATTCCCTCACCCCCTTTGTATGAAGGAAGTTGCTCTACTCCTCTCCTTCACTTCCCTTAAATGTGGCATGTGTGAACTAGGTTTAACGTGGCTTCAATAACCTTAAATGAAATGTTTCATACCAATTCAAGAAAAAGTGCTGCTTGTTCTTGTACCGACAAAAAGTACCAAGGGGTTGCGATAATAGAATCCAATGCCACCTGAAACCATAATACTGGGTAAAGAATCAGTATGGCGATACCTAGAGCAACAGTTAAGCAATTTCTTTTCATTGTGTCCCTAGATTCTACTCCGACTATAGTGATGTTGCAGGTAAATGATAAACTGAAGCTGCTCACACAAAAGCAATCCCAGTATTTCGAAACAGTATTTTGTTATTTTATATATAACTTGTTGGTTGTTCTACGTGCACCCCTTTTGTGCGCCTGAGATGTAATATTAATTATTTATCTATCCTCTATCCAGGTACTTGCATGAGGAAAACTTTACAAAGTTTTAATTACGATGTTGTACTTTGGTAGGCTAGCAGTGTAGCTTAAGTATTAATCTGCTGGACAGAAAGTGGAATTATTAAGTATTTTTAAGTCGCATATGGTTATTTTAAACTATCATAATTCTGAATAATTAAAGCCACGCACCTGGTTATCCTGCTCCCCATTCCTGTATTCGTACCTCTCTGTTGTTGTGACTGTGGTGGTCACAGTGGCGTTGGATGGTCGTGGGCCGTGAGACATCACGGCTGCATAACTGTTGCTGCTCGGGGGAGTGGGGCAGACAGCGGAAGACAGGTTCAACTGCGTCTGGTTCTGCAGATCGGCCAACAGAGCGTCTGAGGGAGGAAAAATATACATTTTATAAAACGTTCCTTTATAATCAATATTTCACACTTTCATTTTAACAGCAATGAAAGAAGTTAAGAAAACAAACAGGACATAGAAAATTGAGAATAACTCTTCAAAACAAATTTCACGATCGGTTTATATTATCTATTTTGGGATAATAATGCCTACTACATATCAATAAAAAATATAATATTCTAACATATTGAAATTCTTAAAGAGTAGATCACTTACGTTTTTATAATGTATGTATTTCTTCCATAATAAGTGTGTAACAATCATGTTTTTGAACCGAATAATATAAAATAGTTAAGAGAGCTTATCTATTATTATTATAACTATCCTGCAAACTTAATTATTCAATAGAAGTATGGCAATCAGTGCTAAGGCTGACGATTAGGTTAGAACTAAGGTCACTCTAGAGATACGCTAGGGCTGTTGAAGAGGTACAGTATACTCTTTACACACGGTCAAGAGATGAGGATGAAATCAGTTTGTACCTCATTTTTATACATCATAAAAGGATTTCGGATTCAGTGCGATAGCTTTTACGAGGACTCGAATCCATAACACGATCTGATCAATTCTGAAGCTCCGACCTCTAATTGTTGAATTCCCCACCTCCCATGATCAGGGACGTCTTAAGTCTTGTTGAGACCCTGGGCCCTTACACAAATGTAGGCCCCATCTATCACCCTTAAAAGTAGATAGTACACAGCATACGTTGTCAAATACTCGTACAAACAGTGCCCCGAAACCAACAAATGTGCATGACTTACAATCACACAAATCGGTTCGACCGACTGCCGATCCTTGACTTAATGAGCAATAACAGTGGATGGTGATAGACTTAGGCCTGCACATGGAAGGACAGTCATCACATACTGTTTTGCCACTGTTTAGAGTTGACAGTACGACTTTCCCAGTTTTTTGGAGGATACAACAGGAAATAACATTTGACAGCTCAAATTATTCGAATTATGATCTTATAAAAGTTCAATCGAGAACGAGACAAGACTATCACTGAGACCGAGGCCCAGTTGACTCATGATGTCTGATTGAATAAACAATAGCAAATAGGTATGTAACAAATGAATTAAATAAACACCCAGCAAAATGAAAATAATCTAGTGCAGAAATGATTGGAATTATACATTTGAAACAAACTTGACACTTATAAATGTATACACACATTTTGAAAGTCCTTTGGGGAGGGCGTCTATTAAATGTATATAAATTATACAATAAAACAAGAATCAAATTGTTTTAAAGCAAAAGTTCCCATACATTACATAGAAGCATAATTTATAAAGTGTAGTTATAAAATAATTTAATATCAGGCTTTATATTATTTTATTTCTTAAATGCCTATCCTTTGACCACCAGGTCATTAGGCACCGAGCTCTCCAATAATTTTTAACCAATGCAGTCTAAATTTAAATTCTTCAATGCAGAGCACGCGTTCAAATGAGCAGCGTCCATGATTTGCCCAGATTCACATACTCACCAGAGATTCAGGCTTAACATAAGTAACGGTATATATACCGTTATCCGTAAAATGGATTTGGAGAAATGGTTTAGTTCCGAATACATGTCAGATATTTCATAGTGACAAACCAACATCGCTTTCACACTATACTATCCCTCCTTCCACCAAAAAATATAGTCATATTAACAACAAATAGAGTTGGATTGATGAAAACTGGTATTGTAATTATGCAAAAGATCGGTATATCTATGTAAAGAAGCTTACAAACACATGATTATCGTTTTTAATTGAAAAATTTCTTTAAAGGTGAACATTCAAATGGAAAAAAGTTGAAAGTTTTTTTTAACCAAACATTCAAAAAGCCTTTTTAACCGTTCTACTCATTGTTCTAAATTACGAGTGAGCGAACTAGCACTATATTAACGTCACACTACAAAGCATAATTTACAGCACCTCGTAATTTTGAACTTCAGTTCAATCGTGAGGACGACACCTAAGCTGACAATCTCTTTCCTAACTGCCACACCACACCAAAGGGAGGACATTGAGCCTCGACAGATAAAACGAGCATCAGTCCCCACAACATGGCGCGTTTTCAGTAGCACCAGTACTCGAAACCGCGACACTCAGGCCAAAAGTAAGTGACCATAACCACTAGATTACCGCGGCCATAAAATCAAACAATCAAATCAAATCGCGGCTACTCTAAATTATGAGATCCCTCACCAATATGTAGCTTTTCGTGCTACACTAAACAAATGCGTAAAATCAAGTAAAGTCAATTATTAAATTTAAAGTTAACTTACGTTAAATGAATTTTATTGGGAAAAGCTACATAAAAATTAAAATATAAAAGAGAACATAATTTTTTTTTTAAATGTTAGGTTATGCTTATCAAATGACGATTTGATACACATTAATGCGTCAAGTCTCAAGTACACATGAACATATTAAGAGCACAATAACGAATCAAGTCTTTGTTTTAATTAAGAAATAAATTACAGAGTACTATCTAAAACGTAATACATATACATAGATGGAACTAAAATAAAAAGTAGGTACCCAAAGCTTCACATGCTAATTTTAATTTATTGCCACACCTGATGAAATACAGAAAACCCCTGACAATCTTAGTGCATCAACTTCACACAGTATACTTATATGTGTCGTCCAAATATAATTTTAATTTAATAAAACGATAGGATTTGTTCGAAATTAATGAAATTTTAAGTGGATTGCAAATCTACAACGCTTGCTTTTTCTTCTGTAATATCATTATTTATAGAATCTTTTTTTCCCTCCCTCTCCTCAGAGGCGCGAATGACAGAATGTTACAGGCGGTGCTCTTGGAAGGTGAAATTGATGAAGGAGGCTGTGAACGTATGTCTAACGAGTGTGTCAGGACGGTGTAACAAGGAAAAAAAGAACTCTTTCTTTAGCCCTTTGTTTTTGGCAAGCGTTGAATCCGCTTCTTGAAGATACAACGGGCAATCTTTCAAGACAGCAAGATCAATACAATAACCGCTACCTGCAGCAGTTACAATGGTTGGCACTCTGAAAAGCCACCTTGTTACACGGAACGTTACGAAATGCTTGATTGTCGATGAAGAAGGCTCAAGAAAATCCACGACACCCACAAGTTTCACAATAATATAAAGGTTAATTTGGTACATCAATACAACACCTGTCGAGTCAGAGTACATGACTTTTATTTATTTATTTTTAAATTGAAAAAAAACAGGCGTAAAATAAATTATTGAGATTTGCCCCCCGATCCTTAAATACTTCAATGAATGCAAAAGCCGACTTTAAACAACCAACATTTGAATTACATTAATATGGAAAATTAAACTTAGCTGCTTATCGTAAAACTGAAATATTTGTGTTGTAGTTTATAGGATAAAGTTATTTGGGAGGGAAAGATAGAGACGACATATAAAAAATACAATAACGTATCAAGACTTCATTTATTTAAGAAATAATTGTAATAGTACTGTCTAAAACGTAATATAAAAACGAGCCGATATATTTTACTGGGTATTTCATGACGCTGAATGTTTATAAACTAATAAATTACTGATATCTAAGTCTTTGCATTAAGCATTTGTGCAAATTAAGCATTTGCATTAAGCATTTGCAAAAACATTCTTGTAACCCTCCCCTCTCGGTTTAAAAAGGACAGGACATGAATTTTTAAAAATGTGGTAGAATTGTATTTTACACTCCTGTAACCTCCTCCCTAAATTTGAATTACCACAAAACCCCTTTTTAGTGGATCTCTACTCAACAAAATAAATATGCTTGCCGAATTTCAAGACTAAGTCTCCAATTTCCAAAATGGAAATATTTATCCATATGACCTGTAACCCTCTTTAGGGGTCGATTTTCGTATAAAACACTTCTTTTAACGGACAACAATAAGAGGAATACGCATACCAAAATTTCATTACTATAGATTTTTTCGTGAATGAGTCGCTATTTTCCCCCTTATAAAAAAATGTGCTTATAAACAGAACTAAAAAAATTTGTATCTGAATTTTCACATGTTGATTTTAATTCAATGCCTCGAAAATTACATATTGAAATGGAGTATGCCTTCCCCCGAACACCTATCATCATTAAATTCTTTAAATGCATCGAATTTATTCATATTTTCCATGTTAATCAATGACTGACCTCCCCGAAAGAAAATTCTACATAGGCTACCAATGAGACATAAGCAATAGATCCCTCAAGTCAGTGAGTGAAAGCTGCACTAGGAGTATTGGTGACGGACCTCGTCAGTTTGAACCATGGTCAAGTGACGAGGACGACACCTCTGAGTTGGCACTCCCCTCTCCTATCTATCTCACCACATCAACGGGAAGACTTTTGAGCCTCTACAGATTTAACGTGCAGCGCCCTCTCTGCACGGCGAGTTTTCAACGGCACTGGGCTCGAACTCATGACATGCCAGCCACGAGTCCGTGACCACTAGAATCTATCAAGTCAGAAAAGTAATACCGTAGGAAAAATTACCAATTGGAACTTTTACCCCCCCCCCCTCTCCCAATCCCTAATAAAAAGTTAGGGGAGTTTAAAATTACTCATCTTACAGAAGAAAAAAAAGGAAAGGAAATGCCTTACTTGTCTCTTTATATGTCTTTAAAATTTAAAATGCATCTATAAAATAAATATTAAATTTTAAAGAATTCTTTGAATATGTTTCAAATAACGCAATCCGTCAATTTTAATTAAAAAACGAGTTATTTTTTTTATGTAAATAACAGGAATATAAAGGTAAAAACAATAACCAGGTACACTTATATTAAGTAAAAAACTATTTAGAATTTTTTTTAACATTGCTCGGTTTTTCAGAACGAGAACAGCTTGTACAACGGCATGCAGTGCTCACGAATTTGAAAAGCACCTGTAACAAGTCAACTCGAAACAAAATCCTGTAAATGAAATACTAATCTCTTAACAAAACGTCATTCCTTCTCATCGCGACCAACACGTCATTTGTCAAAGGGGAGCGAAAAACCTATTATTCACCCACTTGTATTCTGATGATCTTATGCGACCGTTACTAGAGAGGCGTTCGGCGCAAAAAAAGACGGCAGTAGAGAAACCCGTACGTTTTTTCTTTCCTCTACAGGCGTTTGTATGTTTGTGCACGTGGTGCGGTGACGTATCTTTGCAGACAGATCAAATGATGCCAGATCCAAATATGGACGGTGGCTCGCCCACGTCAAAAAATGTAGCGTTCGGAAGAAGAGGGTAAAAAAGTCACGCCAGAATGCGGTCCCAGATATTCCGTCTCTTTCTTGGGTGGTTTCTGGTAAAACAAAGAGCTCGTGATTGTGGAAGGAAAATTAATAACTCAGAAACGGCAAAGAATTTAAAAAGATATTTGAGTTGGAGGCAGAAGTAAGGCAGAGAGTCACCCGGTTTCCAAATACATGTGGGTTTTCATGACCCAGTTATTCGAAAATATGTTTGAGGCAGACTCTAATTTGGTTATTAAAAATTAAAGGCATACACCCGAGAAATTTGAAAACAGAACTAAATTGAATTAAATAAGATTTTATGACAGATTCAAATACGTGTCGAAACAATATAGACACATAAGTCATCAAGAAAAATATTTATTTCGCGTTACAAAACGAATTATTTACATGCTACTTCACATCTACTTGGAGAAAAAGAACTACGCAATAGAATCTTATATAAATTAATAATTACCCCCCCCCCTCCATCCCTATTTTTGGGCGAAGTCTCCTACATTAAGCAAAATATATGTGCCTCTTTGACTCACAACTTGCAAATTTACAAATCAATTGAGACGAAAACTTTCAGCAGAGTAAAAATCCCAAATGTTACATTGGCATTAATTCGATTCATTTTAAGGTTATTTTTCACAATCTGATCTTTCTGATAAAGCGATCAGATCATGAAGGAAATCAAACATATTATCCTCTAAATATCAATACATATCTCTCGTGAAAAAACTTCTGTAACTTAATTACACAAAACTTGCATGAAACCAGTATTTTTCATCATGATAGCGAGTGAGTGAGAGTTATATTAACGCCCCACGATAAAGCTGCGCAAAGGCTATTGGTGATGGACCTCGTATTTTTGAGACATGGTCATGTAAAAAAGATAGCACCATCCTCTCCTACCACACCAACGGGAGGACATTGAGCCTCGACAGATTTAAAGTGCAACGGCCCCTTCTACATGGCGGGTCTTCAGTGGTACTAGGCTCTAACTCATGACACGGCAGCCACGAGTTCGTGAACTCGACCATTAGGCTCCAGCAGCCACATGATAGCGTGTGACGGATTTTGCAAGCACTAATCAATCCACACAACAAGCTATTGTTAATAGATTTCGTAGTTATTATTACGCTCATGTAATCACCTTTCACTTCATACATTGTTTCCTTCCACACTATATCACGTGAAGGTAGTGGCGCATACAAGGGGGAGTCCGGACCCCCCGCCCCAAGCCGTTGATTATAATTCGATTGATTATAATCTGATATTTTTTGTTCGTAAAAATTAATTATTTATTTTTAATAATTAATTTTATTAATTAATGCTTTATATTCATTTATTAATTAATTTTTTACTGTTTTTTGTTCTCGAAAATCGACAAAATTAAAAAAAATATGTTGGGCTGCGTTTTGAAGCATGGTACGAGAACAGTGGACTTTCCCGACCTTGGACCCCCAGCCCCTTGAAAAATTCCTGTATGCGCTACTGCGGAAAGGTAAAAGATTAGTTTGATTTAGCATTACAGTCTTAACTGAGACTAGCTCCGAGCTCATGACTAGTATTGTGCATCGGCGGCCACATAACCGCTGGACTAGACCATTTATTGCAGCTCAGTCAGTGACAGAGTCAACATTTTAACTAATGACCCGTGAGGTACCAAAAAGCGACTCTAACACATTTCTGTATTCGCGTTAAGCGAAACTGAAACCGACAGCATCAGATTTAATATCTATTGAACATGATTATGCAGCTCTCCAGTGAAAGTGAAAAATCCTTCTAACTGCCCCTTGCAGAAGTTGCATGCTATTCGAATTGCCGTTGCACTTTTTCTAATTGCTAATAATATTATACGCGCGTTCTCTGCACAACTTTATTTACTTTTATCCATAGAAAAATCTCATAAGTCACAAAAATGTACTGATAACAGTTGAAAATTCAATAGTATTTACCGATTGCAATATTTATAACAATGGCAAGGACAGGGGATAGTAAAACATTACTTCCCTATAATTTTAAAGTATTGTTGAAGTAACGATATTTTGAAAAACCAAACTGTAAAAATTTGGACTGTTCCTACCAGAGCCTCACACAAGATATTTTCAAGGGGGGGGGGGGGTCGAAAGTCCACTGTTCTCGTATCATACTCTAATACGCTGCCCAACATATTCTTTTGATTTTGTCGATTTTCGGGAACAAAAAACAGTAAAATATAAATTATTGAATAAATAATTGGCATTAATTAATAAAAATTAATTATTTATAACAAATAATTTAATTTTACGTACAGAGGATTATAATAAATCAGAAAAAATATCAAGGGCTATGGGGGGGGGGATACTCCCCCTCTTGTGTGCGCTACTCGTCCCTACCTAAAAATTTGTAAAAGCCATATCAAATGTATCAAACAAGAAAAACTAGTTAAATGAGATTTAAAATTTTAGATTTTATACGATCAAAAATATAGATTTTTTTTAGATCTACGAAAACTCAACACACATTGGGAAGTTCCAATTTTTAGGAAAACTTTCTTTTTCTGAAAAACCTTGAACTTAGCCTTGATCGTGAGCCAAGGATTCAAATTTCGGTCTATCCTCAAAAATAAAAAGTTATACATTTAAATTACTTTTGACATTCACGAAATGAAAATCCCAGGTATCACAAGGTAACGCGCCTGTTTACAGAAAACACATTCCACACGCTGAACAACGATCAGAAAAATCTTCTGAGTTACCACTTTATTTACTCAAACGCGAGCATCTTCCAAAACACGCCGCTGTAATTAAAAAGATCTTCCGCGAAAACCATGCGACACACCAACGAGGAGAGGGGAAGACAAACACGGAAAAGAGATTTCTGATTTTTTTCAGATGGTTCGATAAAAGAGTGTCTGAATTTAGCATGCGGAAAAGACGCGACTGTCCAAATTGGCACGGCAGATGTGGGCCAAAAGTTTCCCCTTGGCAGTTCATTAAACTCAGAGTTCACATAATGAGGATGTAATTCTAGGTGCCTTTGTTCCAGGAGAAGGGGGTTGGAGCAAAGGGTCCGCCGACAAACAGTCCGTGAAGAAAAGATGAGGTAATGGATTGCATCGGAGAGGGCTTTTAAATGTGCATATGAGATGGATGAGTCGTTACTTTAGTACCGTCTTAGATTAACTTCTGTTCACTTGTCCTGGAAAGTATTACATTTTTTTCCCCCTGCTTAAGAGGAAAAGATGAAATGTTCTCCCTTATCGATAATCTTTTCCGACAGGGTGATTTTTGACAGAGATTACGAGTGAGTGATTGAATATTAACGTCGCACTATTCAGCTACAAGAGGGTTTTTGGTGACGGACCTCGTCATTTAGAAACATGGTCAAGTGACGAGGACGACACATAGTTGGTACACCCCTTTCCTAATTTCCACACCAACGGGAGGACGTTTGAGCCTCGAAATATTTAACGTACATCGGCCCCCTTAGCACGGCGAGTCTTCAGCGGTACAAGGCTCGAACTCATGACACACCGGCCACGAATCCATTACTTTGACCACTAGGACCACGGCCACCAGAGATTACAAGATAGAATTAGATCATTTCTGCATAATAAGTAGCTTGGCGACCTTTGCCAATCTCAAAAATAACCTATAGGAGTAATATCGCAGTTGTGTACATGTTACAGGCAACAATCTGTTACTTTGATCCGATTCTATTTCAATTAAAATTGTACTACTGCTATACAGAAAGCCAATGGTTTTTCTAAATGAACTACACTTGACCGTAAGGGTGTGGAAACTGTCCAGTCAGAAAAAAAAAATAACAAATAATTCCTTCGTATTTTCAAAATGCTTTTAAAAACAAAGTCGCATATTTATGCATCAAAATGTAACTTACTAGACATAAAATAATTCATTAATTAAAAACGTCTATGAAACATTTTAGACTTTCCAGCTACAGAAGATGCAAGTTGGTGCATATGAAATGTCGTTTTTTTCTTTACATGTGAACGTTTCTCTCCCTGTTTTCGTTATGTTTTTGTTTTTGACACAACTTTGTTTATAGTCGTACTGTCCACTGCCGGAGTCAATTTTCAAGAATATTTTCTCAAAAGCGTTCAAATTGTTTATTTTTTTTCTGAATTCCAACATATATCAGTGAAATTTCTTTTATGAGTATAGACTTGGTAATAATGCTGCGAAAGCTGCACGCAATATAAACCAGGCATTGGGGCGAATACTTGTTAATGATCAAAAAGAGCAGAGATGGTTCGAAAATTTCGGTTTGATGATTTTTCCCTACAAAATAAACCACGTAAAAGACCCAAAACATCTGAAAAATTATACTCTGAAAGCATTGGCGGAAACGAACCCAACTGCTTCTATTAAACTGCCAGTGCATTAAAGAAATGCAAGAAAAATTGAAAATTATATACGCCCATCACTTATTAATCGGCATGGCCCAATACTTCACGACAACATTCAGCCGCATACATCGTACAAAACAATTGTGAAATTAAATGAATCAAAGTTTGAAAATTTTCAGCACCCACAGATAATTCACTGAATCTTTCGCCAACTGACTTTCATTTTTCCCCCAAACCTTTAGAATAGTTTTTATGAGCTATGAAAATGAAGTCAGTCTGAAAATCTCCATGTCAGAATTTAGATTCTAAAGATCAGAATTTCTTTAAGATAGGCAACGATGCAATAAAATCTCGATACGAAAGGTGTATTGAAGAAAATGAAGCATATATTGCTTAAATAAACACCTTTTGAAAAATATGTATTTTAATATATCACTTAAAAGTCCGACCTTTCATACACACCAATACAGTAGGTCAATCTACAATTGTTCCCACATGAATTAATTGTTATATCAAATTGAAAATGCATTAACCAGCTGCTTTAGCAGAAATAAACAATGCGAAAAGTCTGAATATCGTTGTTAAACCTCATCCTATTTCAAAATCAATAAGTTAAAACTGTAAGTGATCATACGAGGATATAAAAATGGGGGGGGGGGAAGCGGCAAATTAGAGAAAATTTGAGAACTATTACATTAAACCCTCAGTGACAAATTGTACGTTGAGACATGAGCTGGAATCTTAATCTTCACTCCAGTTTTCCCATTTGAGAGCTTGCTTCCTCTATTCTTTTCCTTTCTTTGAGCTGATTTTCCAATTGCAAAGAGTGGATTCAGAGAATTCTCATTCAACCACAGGATATTTAACTAGACAATGTTAATGCACTTATTCTATGAGCATTTAAACTACGTTTGCATTTACGAACCATAAAAGCGGAGAGTTAGTACTGCATAAAAAAACCTTCTTCCAAAACAGACTCTTCACTTAAGTTTGACTCGAGAAAAATGTATAAGCATCCATTCCGCATGTTTCTGTTCAATTATGTAGAGTGCTGAGAAACACATCTGCAACAATAAATTACTGCAGCTTTCATAACTTCCGACATAAAGGGAGAAATATAAGCATCTTACTGAACGAAATATTCTAAACCCCACAACACACAATTTCCGGCACGAGTAAGGAATCTATTTCTGAAAAGAAAAAAAAAGCAACAGAACAGAACGAAAATAAAACCAAACAGTGGGGGAAAACAGGTGCATGCTCAAATTGCAATTTTCTCCACAGCTTTGCATTTACAAGTAGGTACAGGTTAAAATTGTGTATCCTCCAATGTTCCTGAAAACTGCTAAGATATTATTCGCGCATTAACGCAACCAATCGTCAGTGACCCAGGAAAAAAAAAAGTTCCATGCTACAGGTTGGCAAACAAGCAAATCGTGACTCAAAATAGTAAATAGTCAAGTTGGTAAAAAAAAATTTTAAAAAAAGGCTACTACAAATAGTTTTCAATTTTTTTATTATTATTATTCGTACTACGAATTGGAGCATATGTACTCTTGCAATTAATTTGCAAATAAGTTGGCTTTCGTTGGGATGGTTGACTATAATCAGAAATAAAGAGCAAACTCCTCAAAATAATTCATATGCATTATTTTGACGACTAATAGCATCACAAAAAAAAAAAATCAAGAAAGAAAATAAAATCGTATTTTATCGGTGTATGTATTTTTTTTTTTTAATTAAAATTTCGACTAAAAAATTTTATCCACCAATACAGTTTTGATCTCACGAGTAGGATATTAAGATTTTTACGCCCTCTCAATATATTTGTAGTTAGAGATCGTCAACCTGGGTTCAGCGGAACGCAAGGGTTCCCTGGAATTTTGACAGAGGGTTGGAAAATGATCGCTATTTGCTTAATCAAACCACCAAAATCAGTAAAATTTTAATTTTTATGAAAAGATTGAACTCTTAAAAGCAGTTTGCTTGTAAAAATAAATATTTTGTGGATAAAATAAAATCTTAAATTATGTTAAATTCGAGTGTTGCTTCAAGTATGAATAAATAAATCAGAAGACTTGTCAATGAAGGAGAAGGAACAACGGCGATGTAAAGTCTAAATTTAAGCAGGGACAGGTACTAACATTAGGTTGAAAATTTGAAGAACATGAAGTTTCTCACACAGTGATAAACATTTTAATGCTGTTCAGAACAATGATTTAAGTGAAAAATATTTCTCAACGTATGTGGCAACGACAACAACAGCAAATTAACGCAGAATATGAAATGCGAAAGCAAATAGCTTCACTAGACCTAAATTTTGAAAGCGAGTAAAAAATTTTTAAAAAAAACAGATATACATCCCAGTTATTAAATAAAATGCAATGGTAGATGTCATCTGGAACACGAATGAATAAATAAATTGCATTAATAATTTTTTTGAAAAAAAATTTTTTTTAATACAGAATTTGTTTTTATTTAAAATACCCATAACATGTTGATCCACTGTAAATATTATTTTATAAGATATTATTTAAGATATATTCTAACACGCTAAGATAGGGTACCCCGGAAACACCTGCTTCAAGGTTTTATGAGTCGACAAAGTTTGTGAAGACCACTGTTCTTATTATCAAAAAAAAAAAAATGCAAGCATCACTGATTGCTTTTTTTCTCGCTTCCCAATGATTTCTATTTCATGTATCGTATTCAAAAAACGCAACTTTCTAAAATCGTGGGGGGGGGGGGGACCTAACTCCAAACGCAAATACATTAAATTAAAGCAAAACCAGATAGAAATGCCACTCCTGTAGAAAGAAGTAAAACTATTTGAGGGAAAGAAAATTGACATTCGATCCATAATTACTCTAGCATTGCAAATAAATTTCCACTCCGAATAAGTAGCACAAGCCATCGATACCAAAAAAACAAAACAAAAAAAAACGCTTTCCATGTAAACAATTAAAAGTTACTACCTCTCCCGATAAGGAATTCAGCACGAAAGGGAAACCTTTCGCTCACCTGAGATGACGAAAGACGCGGATCATGAAAACAAGGTCAATGTCGATTCTCTGGCGAGAGTATCCCCCTCCCCACCCACCCACTTACTGGTTGGATTAAAGAGAGATGTGTTTTTCTATTGCTAAACAGCCTGGCCATGAAATACTTCATGAGGTGAATGCTTCCGTTGAATTGTTTTAGAGGTATGCTATAAAAAGAAAGTTCGTGGGGAGTACAGAACTATAATTTTTTTAAGTTCAAAAGCAGAATCAATGCAGTCAAGTACGTTTCACGCGAAAACGCTAACGACGAAATATTGGTTAACACGCAAAAATACGACAGTCCAGACAAATTACTTTGTTTTTTATGCATTTTTTTACACGAAACGAAAATTCGCTTAACATGAAAAATAACCCTTCTAGGAATGAACAAAATACGGAAAACACCAGCCGGATTCTACTGTATAATTGAAAGAATTGATCGCAGCAGATGATGATAATGTGTGTACAGCTCCAATTACGGCAGACAAAGACATTTTATAGCAGGGGTGGGCAGACTTTTCCAGGGTAATGGCTACTTCTAATGTTTTTAAGGTATTGCGGTCCACCCAGTGACGTAGGTGTGGCCATTCTGTATTAAAATTACATGCTTTCTCTTTTTAATACTTGTTTTCGAAATTGTACCCCTCTATTAAAATATGACAATACTATTTTTAGTACAATAACTCAAGTAACACAAGATTGTCAAGTTGAATGCTTGAACAACTATGAGCCACTACTAGACCGTGGAGGTATTCAATGGAGTGAGCAGAGAAGATACGAAAATCGATGAATCTGAAACCGATGTATGTACTTAATTTGTTCTCTACCAAGTCCGTGGAACATGAAGTTAACACAAGAACCCAATCCCGTGAGAGCGCGGGAAGAGCTGAACATCAACATTTCTTCTCCCCTTCAGTTGGCGAGTTGGAAGTGAACGTGCTAAGGGCAATCGTTTGCTTCCAATAAAGGTACATGTGTCGCCTAGACATTTAATAAATCATTTGCTTAAGCAAACACAGTCCCATCGATTGTGAAAAGACGATTCTAAAATCTGACTGGCATCAGTGTTCCATAAATAGGTTTCTTTTAGTAAGCGTGTCTTAGTAAAGGCGGTCACCCCAAAATGTCTTGGCGGTCCACCGGTCGATCGCGATCGACCTCATGCCCATCCCGGTTTTATAGAGTTTGTTCAAAGCTCAAAAGATATCATGGATGCAGATTCCGACGATGAAAATGAAATGAATGATGCAGCTCCTGTTCCCACATCATCCGAAATGAGGAACGTCGTGAAAAGATGCGCAGTCATTTAGACGCACATTCCGATGCCGAAATGAATAACAGGATATCGAACAATTTGTCAATGTGTTGACAATTAGATGCTACAAAAAACAATGCGAAGAAAAACATCAGATCATTTTCCAAACACTCAATAAATGTTTTATTTTTTAAAAATTTGAAAAATTTTGTATTAAATTTCTTTTAAGTTCTTGTAAATGTTTTTGTTTCACCATTTTTTATTAAATTTCTACATATATATACATAATGTAAATAAAATAAAATCTAATAAACTTAATTTTATTCATATAGGGTTGTTTTTTAGGGGGGGGGGCATGTCCGTTAGCACGAAATTCTTTTAACACGAAAAAATATATCGGTCCCTTCAGTTTTGTGTTAAACGATTGTCACTGTATATTCAATCCGTGTGATTTATTCCCCTTAACAAAATAAATCGTGGGTTTATAGAATATTAATATAGAATAAAACCGATTCTGAAACGCAGATAAATAAGATGAAAAAGTATTAACCATTACTACTGCAAACCAGAGGAAATTCTTATGAAATTATTGAGTTTTTAAAATTTTAAACCGATATTTATACAACATGCATATTATTTCTGTAATCACATTCGAAAAAATTCTTCTCATCTTGTTCTTAATATCATGCACACATATTCCCGTAATTTTTTTTATAATATTTTTTCGTGTGTGTCGATTTTTAACAATCATAATAATTTTAAACTATAACGATTTTTTTTATCTATTTAGCGATTTATACAGAAGCATGTCTAATATTGGTGTTGTAAAGACCGTATGTAATTCCGCGTCATTGTTTACCTTCATTTCCAAACACGAAATTCAGTCATTAATTCAACGTTTTCTTTGCAACCCTTACTTATATTGATAAGGTTGTTTTTCAAAGTAACATTCAGTTTGGGTTATACCATCAGCAGTTAAATACCATTGCAAAATATAAATGCAGTCCCCTTCTCTAAAAAACAATCATTACGAACTGTAATTTAAAACTTAATACTGGTTAAAACAGTGAAGTAATCTTTCGGAAATAATTTGACGACAACAATTATTTTCGTTTTGTAGTTTACTTCCCAAAGGTGCACATACCAAAATCACATGCTTGACTCCTCAATAGCTAAAAATGATTAAAAATATGATTTATACACAACGCACCATTCAAACATGTTACAGATTATTTAAAAAAAAAGGTATGCTTAGACGATAGTTACCACAGTTCCGCTGGGGTGGTTTGGAGCAGACAATGTACAAAACAATTATAAACAATAAATATTTAAGTATAGATAAACTTTATTTTACATAGCATTTAATTTTATATCCATCTATCTCCTTTCGATAATTATATTTTTTTTAAAAATGGGTAATTAGAGGTTTCAGAAACTCATTGACGCCAAACGGTAAAACCACTGCTACCCATTCCGATGCAAAACGTAAAAAAACCTAATTTTTCTTGTTTCACTAATGATACTATTTTAATTTCATTCCCCTCTCTGCCCCCACCCCCACTCTTTTGATACTCGGTTGTTAAGCCCAAAACAGTTAAAATACTTCACCAAAATCTATTTATACACGGTATTTGTTCCCCAGTTGTGTCACTTTGAGTGAAAAGGGGTTGTTGAATATTCGTCCGCCTGACTAATCAAGTTGATGCATTACTTTGATGCTGTGTCGGAAACTTATTCCAAAACAGACGGTCAACTGAGCCACCATCTAAAATAACCCCGACAGCGAACAAGCGGTAATCCGTCCATCAAGACGCGGGCGAAAGGCCAAGTCTGGGGTCAGTAAATCATAGGGGAATGGGCACGAAACGAGACACTCGACAGGTATGATTCACACCCCAAGTCAACATCCTTACCTCGTTTCTTTTCTCGAAACAAGACATGCAAGATGATGCACTTTTCAAAAACAACCTTTCAACAAAACCTTCCAGCGTAAACCGAGAGAAGAGAAAGTAGCAAACATCGTAAAAGGATGCATTGTGTACACACACATAACTCGCGCGGGCAAAATAAACATAACTCTCGTAATCAAAATAAACATTCACGGATGATTTCTTCTCTTAATAGAAAGGTATAAAACTATACAATAACGGATCTCTAACTCTCCTATTAAGATTTAACAACACCGGTTGTTGCAAATTATTCGTTATAACGGGGGATTCCATTAAAAATAACATTTGAGTGTTTGGCCGTTTAGGCGAAATGATCTGCAGTTGCACTTTGTACTATATTCTGATATACTTTAACCCAATAAATAGTAAATTGGTTGTATAATTGTGTATTCAAGAAACACGATTCACTTGTCGTATTTGTCAAAAGTTTGTATCTCTGCTACCTATTATAAAGATTTTTCAATTATTATTTGCTACACATCTGACAGAGAAACCACTATTTCAAAGATAGCGAGCTAAAGTATATATTACCAAAGTTTATCCTAAGCTGATACAATAGCTCGCGCTGCGTGTATTTTTATGTTCATCAACGAATTACCTTCCCCTTAACATATTCTGCTTAATAAAGGAAAGTTTTTCAGAGACACAAAATGCTATTTTCCCTCTCCAACTTCCAATCTTTTTTCTCTGAGAGGTCTGACTTAAAGTTCTAGATGACCAAGCAAGGATTTGAGGTCAACAAGTGTACTGATAAATTAGCAATTGTTTGAAATTTTTCAGCTGTTATTTTGGGAACCAAATCACACAAAATCACTATCTTCAACATAATCGCAGCAGGCATTCTAATCGGTTCATTATTCAGAGCAACACTCACAACACGCACCATCCAATTACACGAACGAGTTCTAAAAGCAGGGCCCATTTATTTTTCTCAGCGATTTCCCGCCAGGGCAACAAAGGCTTCCGACAAAGTGGGCTCGTTAATTCTCGGTAGGGGGTCTGTTTAGATTGAAAAAGATTCAATTTATTCAAAGAATAAAATATCCTATTTTGAGGCGGGAGAAACGGCACAACTCGCTCCTGACCGAACCATCGCCAAGTGAGCTGTCAGAATTAAGAGGTCGCCAACTGTTCAGGAAGGGTGCCAAGTCGGCGTCACTTTTGAACGTGTCAATTTGGGTTAAAGAATCACGCATAAGTATGCGAGGATGTAGATCACGCTCATTTACCATTATATAAGAAGCAGAATTATGGAGACGCTAATTTCAGAAGCACGTCCAAGAAGATTTGCAAGATTAATACGCGCCATCTTGAGGTATGACTCGTTACCACTAAGTGTGCAAACTCGTTTATCATTTTGCTCTTCTGTAACAATCGCATCGGTTTCCTTGTGCTTTTAATGCTACCACAATGATCTTGTAAACTTGGCATTAAAATCACAGGACAGGCTTAGATGGGAGATTTCTGAGGTGACTATTCAATTCAAGTCGCATTAGAAATACAAAGTGAATAATGGTTACGAAAAATCTTTTGAATTCACCAGCTGATACTTCATTTTCTTAACTTCAGTATCATACCACATTGGGTTTTCAAAAATGATGAAATTCAACGTGCACCTTGTTTTCTAAAACAATGCTCATCACCTTTTTTACGCAAGGGATCCTTCCTCACCATCAAAGGTTCCAAGACTTCCCTCGGATTCCTAACACAAGCCTTCAAATGAGAGTTTATTTTTAAACAAGTTATTTAATTTTAATCGAAGATCGAACACTGGCAATTATGCTCAACAGATCTCCTTATAAATCTGTGATCGATCTAGAGATATAAAACTTCATTAGCCTTTCAATACATTGTTTCTTACAGCTAATGCTGAGTACTTTACGATCTTGGGTAAAATCCCGGACTACAGTTTGCAATCTGACGGCCAATCATCACAATTCAGCAGATATGTAATGGCGCGTAATAACTGCTTTCGTCTAAAAATAATGAGGTTAAACCTTCTCCCCCTTCAAACCTAGGGTCACGTACGAGACGGATTTAATAAATTCTATAAGCCCTGTCATTTCTAAATATTTTTTTGAGTGACAATAGTATATATGATCATCAAAATCTATGAAAAATATGTCACTGTTTTTAAAAAATAAATGAGAGATCATTAAGCTGACCATAAATATCAATTACACACAATTAAGAAATTTATTTTATTTATTTGTTCTTTTGCCATTTCATATGTTTTTTTTATTTGTTTTTTTTTAATTTTTTTTATTTTAGGTTGCTGTTTGGACGTTTGTAATTTATTTATCAAAATCCTAAAATAATTTTAAAAAGGAGTTTTACAATTTTTAAAAAAATCACAATACCTTTACATTTTGATCAATGGAATCAAATATATTTCAGTTTTGCTTTTCTCAAAATGGTCTATATTCGAAAATCTTCGTTAAGGGCACCGATTTATTTAAGAAGAATGTTAATTATTCTATTTTTTTTTACTATTTATTTAACAATGCGACTATTTAGAAAAACCCTTTTAAGCTGTATGATTATTAGTCAATTCTTAAGTGTCTAATATAAAGAAAGATCGGCGACATTACTCAATTACATTTCGGCAAATAGAAAATAAGTCTCAAACTGACTTATTTCCCATTCTTCAAATATTTCGTCATATACCATTTGTTAATATATTTTACAAGACAGTTTTAATGATATTTCGTCATTATGAATATATAATTTTTTTTTTTATTCTCACTAAAGAGATCACAATGTTATGCTTTTTTTTAATGTTGCCTGTACTTTTGCCATACCTTTTTGTTATATTTATAATTTAGTTTTATATTTTACTTTTCATAGCTAACTGATTTTAAAAATAATTGTTGCAAAATTGGTAAGAAATACTGGTAAAATATCTATTCGGTTATTTCCAATATTAATGAAATTTGTTTTTATTGTTTACATTAAAATAGATTATTTACAGAGTAAAATTCCGCATTTAATTTAAGCATAAACAACAAAAATTGTCTATAATTTAATTTAAGTTACAATAATTTCTAAGCATTTTGAATTAAATTTTTTTTAGTTATTACAAGCCTATAAGTTGTTATTAATTTATATAACTACAATATTCTTTATTTTTTTATCACTGTTCATTAAAACATTCCACTAGAAAATTAAATTAAAACTTGATTTTTTTCTTTCAAAAGTTAAACAACGTACATCTTCAATAATTTTTAATATTTCATTACAGCCTTAACAATAAAGAAGTTTTCTATCATCGCTACGGTTCATTTCTTTATATATATATATATATATATATATCCTTCTGCGTGTGCCTTTGATCCCTATTAAACAGAGTATTTGCTATTATTAAAAACATTTCAGATTTATTTTTCAAATATATAAATTCCTACTTATATCTCAGTTTGATACAAAGAACTGGAAGTAAATACTAACAAACGAAATCAACCGTTATTGTAAACAAATCTAAATCCTTCGTATATAATAGCACAATTACGGTTGGTCAGAGAGCACACACAAAAACTTCATTTTGAAACAACTAAGATAATAAAATCACCACATATTGTAGTTTACATAATAGTATTCCAAACAAATACATTCACGATGCATTTTCTGAAATTGTTGTTTGATGTGAACGTTCTAATAGAATTGTACAAAAACCTCTTGGCAACAAATCTCTGCAATTAAACAAATGATTAAGATGATATCTAAAGGGAACATCAGATACCAAAACATTACATTTGTGAAAAAACAATATAAAAAAAATTAAGTCAATTCTTACTTAGGTCAACAAAGAAAATTTTTATTATTATTTACTTTTTATTAAATAGCTGCAATTAATCTAAATATGTATATGCATATGACAGAATCACAATATTAAGTGACAAAATAGAAGGCGATTTTCCTTGCAAAAAATAATATTTTCCATTTGCCTTTCTATATATGGTGTTGAAATTTTTTTGTTTGAGTGCCAGTTTTTAACATTTGGGTGAATGACTTTGTGAACAATTTGTGTAACCTTAGTAATAACTATTTAACCATTTTGCGTATCTTAAGTTATATTTTTAGGTTCATAAACAACCTGAGGAGGAAGGTCAAAGCCAGTGGCCCACTAACAGTAGATGAATTGGAGAAAGCAGAGATCTTCTTAATAAAAAGTGTACAATGGCAAGAATTTTTAGTAGAAATAAAATGTATAGAAAAACAAAAACCTATCTTGCCAAAAAGTAAGTTGAAAGTCTCAATCCATTTTTGGATTCAGATGGAGTGCTTAGAGTGGGTGGCCGATTAGGTAATACAAATTTTCCTTTTAATCAAAAACATCAAATTATTTTGCCTAAAATCCATAAACTGTCATATATGATAATTGAATATTTGCATAACAAATACTTTCATGTTGGTGCTTTTTCACTTTTGAATTATGTTCGCGAAAAATTTTGGCCTCTCAATGGTCGCAATCTTTGTAGAAAAATTGTTCATAAATGTATAATCTGTTTTAAATGTAAACCTGTTATAACATCTCAAATAATGGGCAATCTGCCTAAGGAAAGGGTTACCACTGACTACCCTTTTAACTGCTCGGGTGTCGACTTTTGTGGTCCTTTCTTCATAAAAAACAAAAGCCAACGCAAAGGAAGTTTGCATAAAATCTATGTTTGTATATTTATCTGTTTTGTGTTTAAAGCTGTACACATAGAAGTAGTGTATGATTTAACTTCCGATGCATTTATTGCGACTTTAAAAAGATTTATTGCACGAAGAGAGAAATGTGCAAAATTATTTTCTGATAAAGCTAAAAATTTTGTAGGAGCTAATAGGGAAATTAAAAAACTTCATGAAATGGTTAGCAAACCAGATGATCAATTAGCTAGATACTTAGCGGCAGAAGGCATTAAGTGGAAGTTTATACCCCCTAGATCCCCCAACTTTGGTGGTCTATGGGAGGCTGCTATTAAATCATTTAAATATCATCTAAAAAGAGTTATGAGGGGAATAAATTTGACTTATGAAGAATTTTTAACCGTGATAATTCAAATCGAGGGTATGTTAAATTCTCGACCTCTTTGCCCCTTGTCTGCTAATGAGAATGAGTTTGAAGTTCTTACTCCTGCTCACTTCTTGATTAATAGATCCTTGAATTCTATTATTGAGCCCAACTTAATAAATATAAAGGAGAATTACCTTAAGAAATGGGAAAAAATTACTAGAATAGTGCAATTAATGTGGAAATTTTGGCATCGCAATTATCTTAATCAAATGCAACAAAGGAACAGATGGATGTTCGAAAAAAATAATGTAAAAGTTGGAGATTTAGTACTCTTAATTGAAGAGAATTTGCCACCATACAAGTGGTTATTAGGAAGAATTATTCAAGTTTATTTAGGAGTCGATAACAAAATTCGTGTAGTTAAAGTGAAAACTCAATTTAGTACTTGTAAAAGAGCCATATCTAAAGTTTGTGTTTTGCCAATGCCAAATGATTAAATACTATTGATAAAATTTATTTTTTTTGTGTGTTTTAATCAATTCAAGTGAATTTTTTTTTTTTAATTTATTTTCAATGATGGTGCATTTCTTTAAGTGTCTTTTGTGGAATTTGAGTGATGAACAATTTAGATGTATTTTGTGTAAATTATTAATACAGTGATTGCATGGTGTAACCAGTGCAATGTGGGGCGGTATGTCAGTTCACGGCATACGAAGAGCTATCTGTGTAATTAAGAGAGTAGAGTGTGTTGTTGTGTCTGTAGTAATGTATGTATAAACTGTGTCTGCGCAATCCCAATTGCGCTGCCTGAACTGCTCATGCCCTGCAACTCCAATGTAAATGTACAGAAGTTATGAGTAATTAATAAACGCAAGTCCACAAGAAAACTGTGTCGTGATTGTGTGTCATGAACAATATGTGTTAGAGACTCTTCAGTCCACTTACGTGTTAGAGCTATCGAGTTAAACAAATAGTATAGTAAAAAAAGAAATCAATTTTCAGAAATTAGGCCAACCCAGGTGGGATTCGAACCCACGAACTTTGAATTAAAAGTCCAAAGCGCTATCCATTGCGCTACAGGGACACAATGAACAATTTTCCTCTCAAAATGTGCCATTGGGCTATTATTTTTGTTTGTTACTATTTATTCATTTTTAATTTAATTAACGAATTAATTTTTGAAAATCTGTATTAAAATCGTCATCCACAACAAGCTTAAAAAATGCATTTGAAATTGAATGGATGAATAGAAAGTAGTATTTTATTAACGATTGAAAATTTGAACAAGATATGTATATAAATATATTCATATAGTGAGAGAGTGAGCTAATAGTAGGAATTGAATAAGAAATCATTCATTATTTGGGAAAGGCAGTGGCGCACACAAGGGAGAAGGGATCCAGAACCCCTCCCCATCGACCTTGAATTGCTTTCGATTGATTATAATCCTATGTATATAGTACGTTATATAAAACAATTCCAAAGGTTGTTATAAATAATTTATTTTATTCATTAATGTTAATTATTTATTCAATAATTTATTTATTACTGTTTTTTGTTTCAGATAATCGATAAAATTAAAAGAATATTTGGGGGCGTATTGGGGTATGATACGAGAATGGTGGACTTTCAATCCTCGCACCCCCCCCCCCTTCTTGAAAAATTCCCATGTACGTCATTGGGAAGGGAGGGGGGTGTTGATTATGGCATACTTTTCAATCATCTAATATAAATTTAATGTTTTTCAACAACCCTTTTATTACATTATTTTTTTTTCATACTCAAAATACTCCTGATATTCATTGCTTAATATTGTGCTTTTAGCAACACAATGAAACTGCTTTTTTTATTGCATAGCATAATAAAATCACGCACAATTTTTTTTTTTTTTTTTGACAGTTTACTTAACATTTCATGACTAAAAAGTATGTTTGGAGTCGAGGGTGTTTGAAGGGGAATGTTAAAAATTGCTATTTGGAGTTTGAGTTCTGGTCTCTATTAATGAGTCAAACGAGTCTCATTTTCTTTTTAAATATTAATATAAATAATAAGTTGAGTTGAGTTAATTACTAAGAACAATTTTAATACACAAGAAAAGTTTATCAACTCGAAAAGGTAAGAATATTTTGAAAAAAATAATAAATGAATGAATCTTTTTAATATACAGAGTCTAATGTTCTTTTAAAGTGGTATTTCTCTTTCCAGTTTTACGTCAAGCTTTTGGAAACCAAATAGACAGGGTCTACAAATCTCATGCAATCCATACTAGAATTCAAGGCAGAATCACACTTTGTACCCACAACCAATACGTTGCGAATCACTCAGCTCTACCGCATTTTTTAATGATAAAAAGAGATAAATATTTCGTTTGCTCTTTAAAAATTGTTAGTCATGAAAACAAAATCTCGATACTCAAGAGGATACCGAAAAGAGATTTACAGATGACAACAAACATATCAGTCTGCTCAGACAGTCTCCTCTCACAACAAAAATAAAAGGGACAAAATAACAACAACAAATTAAGTCTCACTCACATCCTGGTGGTGGCGATTCTTTCCGAAACTGGTTGAACGAGTGCAGTACTGACGGCGGAATGGTGGAGGTGGCCATAACTCTCGAGGCTCAGTGAGACAAGTGAATGCGTTCAGCAGCCGGGGATACCTAATGAACCGAACGAACGGAGGCTTGGTGGGCCGGCGATGGGTCGAGGTCAGCGTGGGCCAGACGAAAAGAGCCTTAAAAGGACCGAGGAGTGGGAGGTCGCGAGCAAGGTCTGGGATTGCACTAATCGGCCCGATGGATTCAACGTGTGACGCGACAGATCGCGTCTGTGGCTTGTCGATAGCTTTTATTAGAAAGCGGAAACTGTCACCAGAAAAAAATGGTGTGTGGAGAGTTGATTACGAATAAAACCATGTTTTTGGAAAGTAATGCGCAATTTTTGAAAGCAAATTTCATTCCTTAATCACTCTCCCGAACCCATTGTTTTGCGAATCTCTGATTCCCCCTCCCCTCTATTTTTAGTGATCAAATAAATCATTCAAGAAAGCCAGCTCGTTTATTTAAATTCTCCGTTTTACATTAATTATTTATCAATGTTACTTTTCGAAACTACATTACGGTTATTGGCGATGCACCTCACTATTTTGAATAAGGTAAAGTGACGAGGGCAAAGCCTGTGAACTGGCATTCCGTTCTACAAACTTCCACACCAAGCCAACGGGAAGAGTTAGCGTCTGATAGACTTAACACGCATTCAACCCTTGTATATGGCGGGTCTTCAGTGGCACCGGGGCTCGAACACATGACACACCAGCCACGAGCTCGTAAATATAACTAGGCTGCCGCGGCCATAAACTTCAACTAATTGAATATGCATTAATCCGTCCATACCAGGGGTTTTTAAACCATGGTTTGTGAACCCCTAAAGGTTCCAACCCTGTTTCTAGGGGGTCCGCGAAGGTCTATCATTTAATGTGAAGTTTTCACTCTTTTTCAGACTCAAAAAGGCCTCTTTGAAAAAAATTGAAATGAGTTCCATTCTAGACTAGATCACTACATTTCCCCCCAATGTAAAACTATTAGAGCATGTGTATTTTGATCTAGAATATTAATTTAATTTTAATTAGATTAGCTTAATTAGAAGTTCGCTGTTTTCTTAAAAGGAAAAACTTGTGTTAAAAAATTCTGTATTAGTAGCAGAGGCAATCTTAGGATTATTGAGGAACCTTGCAATCACTCAGCTATAGTTTGGGAGTCAGAGATGGGTGTTCAAAATCTTGGGGGTCTGCGATGTCAGGCAGATACATAAAGGGGGGGGGGACGCGAAGATAGAAAATTTAAGAACCACTGGTCATGCAATCTCCATTTTGCAAAAGTTTTTTTTTGCGTAATTGATATTTTGTGCTATTGTCCGTTTAATTTCTGAAATTCATTCCAAAAAACTAACGGATTTTATTTATTATTTAAGAATCCACACAGAATGCAATGCTTGAGCTCAAAAATATAATTGTTTTGCCAAATACTATTGTGGTAACATCATTATACAAAAAGGTAGAAAAATGCGAATGGATCGAGAGACTTAAATGACGAGTTTGTGATAAGTACATGAAAATTTCAGAATATAATTAGATATACATTTTCCTTTTAATATATATAAGATTTCCACAAAATGCATACTCAATCGACGCACTCATTTTTATAATTTTGCCAAACGGTCATAAATCCCCAAATATGCCATTTTTTCAATAATAATTGTATGTGCGTGCTTGCGTTTAATTTTATACCAAAACCTTCACAACAAGTATTCAAACAATAATGAAATTTAGAGTGTGTGGGGGGGGGGTAGAAAAAACAAATATTTCGGATATTTTAAGAATAGTTTTGCATAAAATATTTACACACTTAAGTATAATTAAAACTAAATTAAGTTTTAGTCCAAAGTTAAGGTTTATAGAACATAACTTTTGTTCCTGGTTCTAAATAAAAAATATATTTAATTCATTTGATACATACGTTTAATTCGATTTAAATATCTATTTCACTAAGCTCTCTGTTTATGAATCAAAATATCTCTTCAGCGTTCCTTCATACATTTCAAATCAAAGATCTAACAATAACTCTTAACCCTTTAATGGAATAATAGTATGAAAATATTTGAATATATAGTGGGAATAGATAAGACGAGATCCTGATCTAAGTAAAATTATAAATTTTTCTAACTCTGTGGTGAGAACTAATAATTGAAAAATATTGAAATAGAAATATTAATCATGGTTCGATAATGGATTAAGACTCCTCTAAATGTCATGAAAATTGTAGTAGGCTAATAGCGGTCTGCAAAAAAAGTTTTTTTTTTTGTGGCCCACAAAAAGTCAGAAAACCAAATAGACAGAAAATAATTCTCTTATTAACTGACATATCTGGTCAGTTGGTCATTCACAGGTCAGACTTTCTTTCATGACGATCAACTAGAGTAAATATGGATGAAAGTTGAGTGACATTAACTTGCACGCTGTGATGATAGTTTCAACAAGAGCAATCTCTCCTCCAGATTTCAATAAAAAAAAAATGTAGAAAAATATGATAGGCACACTTGTGTCTCATTCAACTGATTCTTAAATTAAATGTGTTGGTGTGTGCAGCTATAGATGATATGAAATCAGAAACATAAATAAACTAAATAAATCTATCACTATTTTATTTAATGTATATATTTATTTTTTTATAATGAATGCAATTATTTTTAAAAAATGTGGACCTCCGATGATCTCCGCTCTCGCAATGTTGCCCACCCCTGGTCTAAAAAATAACATTAACACATTCTAAATCAAAAAGCTACAATGTATCTTTAAACCTTTAATGTAATACTGGAATGAAAAAATTAGGGGGGGGGAATGCTAGATTCTGTGTGATTTAAATAAAATTATAATTTCTTTCTAATTGTGAGAACTCATGTTTGAAAAATATTAAAATTAATTACTAATTTAGGCTTTATAATGAATTAAGACTCCACCCAATGTACTGGGATAGAAAGATAGCACTTCAACAACGAAAATTATTTCAATCTTTTATTATAATTTAAGTTATCCTTCAAGTCCAATATAACTTCATTAAAATGCATTTTAAGAAATTACGTAAAAATAATAAATATTAAAACACAAACAGAGTGACATCTTACCTATTATGCAAAATTTGTTTTTGCACCTCCAATTGTAAAATGTCCTCACTTGGATGAAGGCATCGCTTGAGGCGGTGTGAAGAAACTGTTTACATTCAAAACGAGAGTGGAAATAGTTTCGAATTTAAGTAGGCAGCGGTTCGTGTGGGCTTTGACTCGTCTTAGAGATGGAACGTGATCGGAAAATCATTTGACTCTACCACGGGGGCATACTACGAAGAGCAACTTTTAAAAATGCATGAACGGGCGTCAATTGATTAACATAATAACAAATGTGCGTCGACGCCCTTTCAGTACACACTAAGTTACTTAAAATGTTAATCGTTATTTTAAGAAATCGGAGACTGACTGTATAGTTATAAACTGCATAAAAAGTTTATCCTAAACATTTTAGCTATTCACTCTCTCCTTGATGCATCAATACTGCAGTGAGAGCATGTGTTGAGAGGTTTGTTCAGTCAGACAAGGAAGATAATATATTTTTCAACATTTTGAAGCTACTTTTAAAAGGATTTATTTCTATATATTAAAACATTGAGGATTCCACGACTCTTCTACTCTATTTATACATCTTTATAAAGCCTTTTATACTTACATTGAAACAATTAAAATACAACTTTAACGGCAAAAAAAAAGAATCGATACATTGATTATTAATCTTACAGATCGTTTGGTCGATATTTCAACCGAAAGAATCTCTTTAAGAACGGATATGGTCTAAACATAAACCAAAGAGTTTCTTCCGCTGATAACTGCTTTCTGAACATCAAACGATGAACTAAAATCCTTAAACGTCTATTACTACCTTAATTGAACTCTCTCGTTTTTAGACAAGGCGGGTAAAAAATTTCCCTCAAAAGCAGTTTATCACTAAACTAACACAGTCTCTTAAACTGTCGATCACCACGGCCCCCTTTGCCTGGATCAGCCTGATATATCGCGGACCCCCCATAATTTTGAGCACCTCTCTCTCTAACTCCCAACTCATTGAGGATTGATTAAAAGGTTCCTCAACAATCCTAAGACTAGCTCTGCTACTTAAATACACCTTTTCGACACATCCTTTTCCCTTTAAAAAAGCAGTTAACTTCAAATTAAAAATCTAATTAAAACTAAATCAATATTCTAGATCGAAATACATGTTCTACATTGGGGGGAAATCTAGTGATCTAGTCTAGGATGACACTTACTTCAATTTTTTTCACGCGGCCTTTCAGAGACTGTAAAAGAGGGAAACCTTAACCTTAAAATAGAAACCTTTGCGGACACCCACCCCCAAGAAAAGCGCTGGGACCCCAGGGGTCCACGGACCACAATTTAAAAACCGCTGTCCTAAACGATAACGTCACACTTGATAGCTACAAGAGAGCTACTGGCAAGGGGCTTCGTAATTTCTAACCACTGACAAGTTACACTTCAGCTGAGGCCGAGTTCAAATAAGCATTTAAGTATTTACAAGGCGCTACAGATAAATACGAAAAACAGTTTTGATAGAATTGCAATGCGAATGCATTCTACGGAATGTTTTAGGAATGTAAACGGCTCCTCGAACTAGCTGCACCCTCAATTACCTTTTAACTCAATCAAACCAATAAGTCTGAGATCAACAAATCCAGGTCATCAATTAAAAATACGATTTTTTTTCTTTTTTTGAATGAATTAAATTTATAAGTTATTTTGAACAAATGACATACGATAATCAAATTTTTGTAAATTTATTTTGATTTTTTTCTTCATCATAAAAATAAATTATACTTAGAAATTATTAGCAAAATTGCTGAGTACTAGTGCATTATGATTCCACGCCACAGATCCGGGGTTCAAAACCCGGGGTGAGCAAGGTCGACTTAGCCTTTTCATCCCTTCATTGGGTCGATAAATGAGTACCAAGCTTGTGCTTGGAAATTTAACACAGGGGGTTTCGCTCCAGACTGACCATTTGACCGGAACATATGCTCATACACCTCATTGCCCAAGATCACGTAAACTGAGATGGGCACAGTAGGTATTGATCCTCATGGGCTGTTGCACCGCTGAGGTTTAGTTTAGAAATTATTAAAAAAGGAAGCACCAATAAGTTATAAGAAAAGGAGATCAAATGCAAATACTTGAAAAACAAAGATGTTCAATATTGTTTCATTTAAAAACATTAGATTAAGATATTATTGCATATAACGAAATTGCATTATTACTTCATGCACAGAAAAGAATATCAATGCATTTTAATTTCTTTGACAAGCATTATGTATTTTACAGTAATCTTGGACGGATTTTCTTTTTAAATATTTTCATATTTTGAGCATCAATATATATGGTCTCTCGTTATTAAAGTTCCATTCTGGAACATTAATATCCATATATCAATTCACAGGAACATAATACTTTACTATTTGCACAGCGTAACTATTTAGTTAATAAAGTTAGTGATAAAATTAATTCAAAAACACTTAACAGGATACCTTTTTGATTATGATTACTAAAATTTTTAAATTATAAATCTGCAATGAGTTTAATGTCAGTTTTATTTTATTTACACCTTAATAAGTGTTATTTTTACTTTACCTAAATATAAATATCACCACCAGCTAACTAGATTTGTTAGTTTATTAACTTTAATTCATTTCTTAAAGTTATTTAAATTTTATAAATTTGTTTTCAAATAACATGTTGCTGATTTCAATAAAGTGTATATTAAAAAACAATTATTTCCAGAAATGATATTTTATGAAAGCTTTTGTGTTGTTCCTTTATAATGAAGTATGTAGATGTGGCGATTGTAGTATGTAAGGTTTATGGCGATTTTGATGTTTTACAAATTAATTTTAGTATTTTCTAATTTATTGCACTATTTCTACGTAAGTAGATTATTTATTGATGCACATGGATTACAGTGCATCTTTTTTAAGCATCCATTATACTTCTGCCCGTGTGTTGCTTCAAACATGGAAGTTCAGGATGTTGGCAGGGACGTCTTAAGGCAGGGGTGGCCAACCCGCGGCATGCGTGCCACAATGTGGCACGGTGGAGTTGTAACAGTGGCATGCGAAGACTTACTGAAATTCTTTAAAAAGAATAACCATTTTTGATCAAAAATTAAAAGATGAACCATTCTTAAAAATTAAAATTTTTTAAAAGATAAATAACCATTTTTTACAATTTTATTGAAGTGAGATTTTCTCAGACAAAAAAAAATCTCAAAATTTGCTGGTGAATAAATGTTTTCTGCTACGAACATATAAAAAATAAATATCACACAAAACTAGCTGTTGTGCACCTATAATAACCTAATTTTGTTTGCATCTGTTAGAACTAATCCAAAATAGATGACGTGGTAAAAAAAAGTAATAATTCGAAAGCCACATTAAGTAAATATTAAGTGTTTAATTATTTTGAATTGTGAATAATTCAAGCTGCGCATTTTTATTTTATAGCTAACCTAATTGATTGAACTTGTAAAAAGTATATTAATAATAAAATTAATTTTGTACTATCGTCTTATTTTTTATATTATTATATGACTACATAGATTTGCATTTAAAAAAATGTGCTAGTTGTGTAAAAATTCCATAATTAACCTATAACATTTTTTTTTAACTTTTTCCATATATGTTCTTTGGAAAATTTGGAAGTGGCACGCTTAATTATTTTTTACTAAATAGTGGCACTCTAATCGAAAAGGTTGGCCATCCCTGTCTTAAGGCATGAGCTCGCGTACTGTTCTCAACTCCCATTGGATAATATCATAATTGAAATAATTTTAATGGCCAAACGTTATTCTCGGGCATATTTTCCAAAAAAACGGGAATTTTCGAATTATGTGCCAATTGGCAACAGTAACAAGACTGCATTATTATGTGATGACCGACGTCCATGTCTAAGGCAAGGCCCACCACCCCACTCCATCATTACTCAATTAGTCGAAAGACGGCAGTCAGTCGAGGCAGTTATAGCCAAGTATCTATGAGACAAACAAGTTTATTTTTACGGGTTATATATATATATATATATATATACCATTTGTACAAATATTAGACAAAGTATGCTATATATTGTCTACTTAAAGGGTCTACTTTTGCATACTTAAAGGAGTCTATTTTTGCATATGGGCCCAGGGCCTCCAGAAGTCTCTAGACGTCCCTGGATGTTGGGCAATAGTGACCTACCGATCACCTGAAAACCAGCATACTCGAAAACATGTGAAAGTCCATGACTTACTGGACAAAATGCATTGCCAAAGAAGAAAACCATAACGAAAAACAATTTTGATGTTGTATACACTTGCCTCCGAAAGTCTGCGTACAGACACAATCATCTTTCTTATTCATGCAAAGATCGCTTATTAAATGGAGTCTTTCTGAATCAATATTATTTTTATTGATTCCTTTAACGTCGAAAATTTAAATAGTATACGCAACAATCACCTGATTATTACTTAAAATAATACAAATATTAATATCTTCAGAACGACATAAATCGTGCGCGTCAAAAGTCTGCGTACACTGGAAAAAAACTTTACGATAATGGATTATACCTATAAGTTGAATACTTTTTAAGTGTTCCGTTCTTTCTATAACTCTCTCAACATATTTAGCAGGGATTCTACTAGTTTAGTTGTCTTTTTTGTGGTTATTTTGTTCCTTCTTCTACTATAACAGATTTGAGCATTTCTTTGGATGTTATTGAGTTCTCCCTGATTATTCACTCGAGCAAATCCCACAAATGCCGTATTGTGCTTAGGTCTGTGGACTAGGATGGCTTATGGAATTAGTTTGGGACATGTCAGAACAGTCACAGCTTCACAATAGGAGTCATTTGCTCGGTACCTTTGTGCCGCTGAAAGTAAAAATCATCATTCACCATAAGTTTCTAGGCACTTTCCCTGATATTTTACTTCAATGTGTTCAAGTAATCTATTTTGTACCATTGCTGATTCAATAAATTCCCCTAAACTCATTATCCCTCCTTCTCCATGTTTGTTAGTCAAAAAAAGATTCTCTTTCTTAAGATCTGTGTAAGAATTTTTGCGGGCATATTTTTGTCCTTTTTGATGCCAAAATAGAAAAATTACTTTCAATTGAATATATTACATGTTTCCAATAATTATGTGTCCTATTTAGATGTTTTCTGGTAAAGGACATTCTCTTATCTCTGTTCACTCGAGAGATGGATGGCTTCTAGAGGGCAACGTGGCTATGATATAGTCATGATATAGCCTTGGCTATGATATTTTAGTTGATTTGTGTGTGTAATTTAAGAACACTTTTTAAATCAATGAATGTCTCCTATTAACAGTTTCAGCAATTGCTTTAAAAATTTCCCCTTTTTCTGAAGATCTATGATAATATTTCTTTCAATAATTTTTTCTGTTACCTGCCATAGAATCACTCAAGTTTTCAAATCATAAATCGTAAATTTTTCCGAGAAAAAAGCTCATAATTACTTAAAAACACGATTTAGTGCAATTATTTTACAATAAAAGGTGTATAAAAGCTCTATTTGGTAAGTGTACGCAGACTTTTGGGGGGGGGATTATTTGAAGGTCATCCTTGTTTTTTCATGTTAAGGTGAATTTTGTTGCTGTTGTTTTAATATGGAAATTTGAAGAGTCCCTGACATGTATGATGATTTTCTGAAGCGAGATTTTAATAGTAATTATAGCATAAATACGTAAGATGATTGCCTGTAAGAAGACTTTCAGAGACAAGTGTACATATCTTGGAAAAATAAATTTTTTAACAAAAAGTGTAGACACACAACTTTTGACTTCCCTTGAGTTACGTCTATTCTCTCTGTGAAATATATATATGACAGACAGATGCCACGCTAAAGGGATACTGAGAGATTTATACACCAAGATACCAAACAAATATGTTTCATTTGAAAACTCTAGTCAGGAAAATGTTTTAAAAAGAAAATCAATTAAAACTTTTTTTAAAAAATTGAGCAGTGAGAAAGGACGTATTTTCGCTATAATCTATTTATCTGATTTCTGAGAATAAGAAATGTGAAGCATTTCCACCTAACTTCCAATTACTTCCACTCCCCCCCCCCCTATAAACAAATGAGTTCCTGCAGTTTTCAAAGACACATGTCAAATTTCAAGGTCACATGTCTCGGTATTTGAACAAATTTTTTTATCTCCAAACGGTGCAACTTCCACAACACAATATTGCACGTAGCGATCGCGGAATTGTCACGCAATTCTTCCGACTCTTCAGAGACAAAATAAATAAAAGACTGTCAAAAGAAGGAACAACAAGGAACGTTACAAATTCGTTTACGCAATTGTTAACTTGAAGATGGGGAGAGGGAACACTTTTGGAAGCGATCCAGAAGTCCGTCCCAGTTTTTACAGCACAAAACACAAAAGAGCAAAAAATAAATCAACAAAAAATGGCGCCCATTCACAATCATTCCACCGACGTTTCATTTCGCTGAATTTTAAACAAAACAGACTTTATCTATCCTCAGAAAACGTACGGGGAGTACTTTTCAAAAAGTGAAATTCGAACGCGGGTAAACAGAACATTAAAAATCTAAAAAAAGAATTCCGGTCAGGAGAATTTTCATCTCTGTCTGTATACAGTTACAGTCGCAGGGAGGTTATGTCTCTTCCGAGGAAGGAAAAATACGTAAAATGATAATATTTATGCAACTGTAATGCAGACTAAGCTCGTAAAACTTCCTAACTATCTCAGTTTCGGTTACGAAAACAAACCGCAGTGGAATTTAGAACTCGTCATTTTAATGTGAACAGAGTCAAAAGTATCTGTTTCTGAGGATCATTTTAAATTAAATAGATTCAAGGTCTGATCGCGAAGTGTTCCCTTTTCACGATGTGCGTGATCTACTGACCACATCAAAAGCCTTCACAGTTGACATTTAACCAATCCTGAAAACAAAATTAGTTCATTATTAGTTAAATTGAACACATCCACTTGTCCTTAAAAAAAATTCTAACATTGGTTGCTTTGAAAAATAGAAATCACTTATGAAAATAAATATCTGTGAATATTTAGAGATATAAAATGGCATGCGTTTTTAAGAAGCAACAATTTTACATTCTTCAAAGCAATGGTCCCTAGACAGTGGCGTAACTGGAATTTTAAGCCCCCCCCAACAGAGTTAGGCTTTACCTTTAGTATTTTATAAATTGGTTAAATATGTACTAGGTGTCAGTCAGGCTTTGCCCCCCACCCCACCCCGCGATCCGGGGGTTACGATGGAGTGTGTTACGCCATTGTCCCAAGACACATGTTTCTGCATCAGTGCCAATTCCTCTTTACCGAGTGCGCCAACCTCCATTATGACGCTTTTGGGAACATCAGGATTCGAAACTGTTACTGCTTTTAAATAAAATCGGGTCGAAAAGGTGTAAAATTTTATAACGAATAGTTCCCTGCTGCAAGAATTAAAATGTATTAAAAATGGTACATTTCTTTCTCTTTCCATACTTAGGGGAAAAAATTACCAAATTGAAAGGCGTTCTTTAGCAGCGAAATAGTTACGAAACTAAAAGCATATGCGAAATAACTATATGCACGGGCCATGGGTAACCTAGTGGTTAGAGCATCGGACGCCAGACCGGAAGGCCTAGGTTCGATGCCCGATGCCACCAAATATCCGCCGAGTGCGCACGGAGTACGTGCTCATTAAATCAGTGAGTCCGAATGGTGCCGCCATCTATCGTGAGCAAAATCGTACTGTCATCTTCATGGGCTCAAAGCTTCGGCTAACGACAGGCGTATATCTAGCCCGTTGCCATGATGAATTTCGTGGGCCTCGATCTGACTACAACAGACAGGTGGCATAAGTAACAACAACAACACTATTTGCACAACATGTGTAAGTTTTAGATTTTATTGTACAACAAGGGTGTCAAACTCAAAAGCTAACTCCAGCCAAAAAAAAACAAAAAAAAAACAAGGTTTAACTTTAAACGGGCCGCAAAAAAAATCAATATTCATAAAAACGTAGCTAAATTTCGAATATATAATATATTTTAATAAACATATATAAAAGAACAAAAAAAAATCATGTTTATATCCTGACATCTCTTGAAATTGAAAAGAGAGCAGAAAAGAATTTTTTTTATTTTATAATGTATTATTGTGTGGGGATATATTGGCAGGGCCCCAAAAATGTTCGTTGTGGGCCGCGAGTTTGACACCCCTGGTGTACAAAATGAGAAAGATCCCTTCCCATTAACTGCCAAGAAAGAAATTTCAAAAAAAAAAAAATTATATATATATAAAATAAAAAGTATTATGCATTTTGAAATAGCACCAAAAAACATTTGTGTGTGTATGTACGTATATAACTTCATTAAGTATACGAGGACAAATTGCGTTGAGGAAAGATCAAAATATAAACTCTTTAAGTGGACATTTTTGAATAAGTGCCTTGCGAAATTCGCCGATATCTTTTAAGGAGATAAATAATGAACTGATAAGACGAACACAATGATGGCATTTTAGAAAAAAATCTCGAATGTTTTACTATAATAGCTGAAAAACACTGTAAGATACAAGGTCGGGGGGAGGGAAGAGACTTCATTTATTGAGAAAATAGAAACGTTCTCAGCTAACAATACAATATTACAACGTATATTACGGGCATTATTGCAAAGAATAACATAAATATTGGTCGCTAGCAATGCGCTTGTCTTAGCACTGCAAAACAATATTCACATTTTAATTTGCTGCTCGTTTCACTTCTGAACAGTTAAAAGAAAATAACTCGTTACTTCTTTTACAGTTATTTGTAACTATTTTGCCCTTTTTGGAGTTTTTTTTATAGGCATAAGTATCAAGTTGAGCAAAAACTCGTTAACGTTCGAAAAAACATGCACCAAAAGTTTGTAAATTCTAAGGGGAAGGAGCCGGAAAAAAATAGAATAGCTGAAGTTTGCCGATGTAGCATCACACGTTTGACATAGAAAAGAATAATCATTCCGGCCCCTCGGTAGCATACAAGCTACTTTTTTCGATTTCAAGCAATTTTACAATTTTATGTCCCCCCCCCATAATAAGGACACAACTAAACAATAGATCCATTGACGTTCTTTGCTTTTTTGTGATCATATTTAATGAAGCAAAGTAAAGTAAAATGATAAAATAAACAGTCTCCGAACAAATTTATATGCATGTATATAAACATCCGTTTAAAAACTTAATATAACTTAAACTTAATATAGTAAATACTTTAAAGCACTGTCTTATGAGTTATTTATAGTATTAACTACCAGTTATAGAAAACTTAACATATGGAAAAAATGTTAAGCATATATGTATGAATTAGGTAAGAAATAAGTTCGAACCCTTTGAACAACTTAGGAACTATAAACTTTGAATACCGACAGATCAGGTGCTACAGTAATGCGACCAAATTATCTATTTTTGAGAAAAGATAATTAATAATTAAAAAAAAACAGGTAAAAATGCACAAAAAGAAAAACCTGAAACTACATTTCGAACTTCGGTTTTGAGATTTGGTACTGATGAGAACCAACATATAAGTTTCTAACAGAATTGACACACAATTCAGAATAAAGCTAATATTAATAATATTTTTTTTAATTTAGTTAAAATATTCAAACTACTACATTCAATTGTTAATAAAGAATGTCTTTTTTAATATAAAAAATAATTTAAGCAATATTATTCATATAAAAAATGAAAACGGTAGTAAAATATTCTAAGTTTGTTTTGGAAATAAAGTAAAATTTTTTATACAAATTTGGAAAAAGAAAACGATTTTTCCTCCTCCTTTCTAAAAATACACGATGATATTTTACTATGTTTAAGTAATTTTAAAAACATAATCTAATTTATCATTCCGAAAAGAGAAAAGCTGTAAATAATTCCTGGCGTTTCTCGTACAACTGTTATCTGACAAGTGAATACAGTGAACCATTTTTGCTGCTTATAATGAACTGTCAAACAATGTTTTATGTAATTGACAAAAATAAGTAAAAAAAAAACTAAAAAAACTATAATTAAATGAACAAAAAAATAAAGAATCATACCAACGGAATCTTCTTCCATTCTGATTTTGCAATCTGTTCTTTATAAAAATTGTCTATTCGTTTACGAATAATCCGTCGTTAACAGAATAAACGATCGAAGGCGCTTCCTAAGTAGAAAAGCAGGACCGAATATTGATAAAGTTCCGAAGCGATCTTTTTAACTACCGAACTTGGTTTACTCGTGACGTAAAGACGGAAGTGGATATGAGTGTACTACACAAGAGCGATAACGCAATTTTTTGACACTTCATGGCGAGTTCTTTTTTTTTTCCAAAAAGAAGTCTTGTTTTCCGAGAATGTTATGTAGAAGTAGCGCAGCAATTTGAAACGAATGATTCCATAAGGCCTAACGCGATACCCATCTAATTGGAGTAGTAAGCTTACTGTATACAATTGAAATTCCGAACGTTAATCTTCTAAACTGATTTTGCAACGTCAAACATTAAAAACACTTCATTTATTAAACCGCTTCGTCAGCACGAGTCCTTAAAATATTAAAGATAAGAACTTGCTGGCATGTTTGATTCATTACCGGGAAATTTTTACGACATGCGACATAAAATGTCACAGAACGATTCAAAATATGTTTTAAAAACAATACCAAACCTAATTATTTTATTTCAGAAAAAGCACAAGAAAAGTAGAGAGTGGGGTAAAAAAGAATAAACTTCAGAATTTAACCATATGATTGCAAATATGCATATCTGAAATTAACTTCTGACTATCTGAACCACTACTTTATTTTATGTCCAAATCAAAGATCTGCCAATAATTTATATAAATAGATGCAACAACGATTATATTCATTTCCTCATCAATTAGTTTATTTCTTTATTAAAATGGTTTCATTATGCGAAGAATCTACAAGTTTACGTACAACAGTATTTACAATTTTTTAAACAAAATGAATAAAATAAACATCTAAGGCAGGGGTGGGCAGACTTTTCCAGGGTAAGGACTACTTCTAATTTTTTCAAAGTGTTGCGGTCCACGCAGTATCAGTGGCATACACAAAGGGGGGGGGAAGGTCCACGGGTCCGGAACCTCCTCCATAGCCCGTGATTTTTTATTGATTATAATCATGTGTATATAATACGGACAATTTAATTATTTGTTATAAATAATTTTTATATTAATTTATGCTAATTATTTATTCAATAATTTATTTATTTCTGTTCTTTGTTCCAAACAATCAACAAAATGAATATATATATATGTTTGGCAGCATATTGGGGTAGGATATGCGAATGATAGACTTTCGACCCTGGGCCACCCCCTTTGAAAAATCACGAATGCGCCCACTGCCCAAGGTCGTAGGTGTGGTGAGGTAAGGAAAAAAATCAACAATATTTATTATAACTTAATAATAAATACGGAATATGTACATACCTAAGTAGATAAAAAGAAAACTCACTTTTTTGAAACTGCGTTTAAAGCTAAGCGCAAACTACACAAACATAATAATAATAGCCACAAATATTATTGTGTCAAATGATGCATTTATTATCAAACAATTCAAAATGCATTGAAAAATAAAACATTGTTCGTCAAAAGTTAGTTCTCATAATTATAGTCAGAAGAAGATTTAGTCTGCGTATATTTGTCAGCCAATCTTGAATATTTCCGTATACATTTACTAACGGCTAAGCTTCAGGCGGTCACTCCAAATTGTCTTAGCGGTCCACCGGTCGATCGCGATCGACGTAATGCTTTCCCTGGATTTAGAGAATCATTATAAATTTGAAAATACCTATCTTTCTTACACATTCAAAATAATATGCATCTTTTCATTCTGTTTACGAACGTTAAGTGGATAATATAACTTAAGCTTTTTTTTTATGTTCTAAATTTCAGGAGATTTATTCCAACACATTTTGATAAATGCACATAAACTCATTTTTTTTGTATGCAATGTTTTTTTAATTCCAAAAAATATACATATAAAAAAATTTTAAGCTGGAAATTTTTAAGAAATTAAAAACTGAAAAGGACTAGTATGGATAAAATATTAGATTATTAATTATTCATTCATTAAAATCAGAAATAAGCCATCCCAAATTATAATCACAGCTTTCCGTAAATGGATTTTTTTTTTTTAGTCCTTGAAGTTCGTACAAATGTGAATATACCCCCCCCCCCTTCCAATTAAATAATTATATTCTAAGCAAAATGCAAATAAAACTTCTTTAACCAACTGTTATTACAAAAGGAAGAAAATGAAATATCTGAATGTATTAATATTAAAATTGAAAATGATATAAATTAATGTATAAATAACCTGAAAATACACTGTTTTTGTTGAATAAAAACTCTTTATAAGTTCAAATTCCAGACTTTGTTTTCTTTAGAATAGTTTGGTTATTGCATTTCACACATATAAAAATACATTGTCATAATTTAATATAAAAAATTTCCATAAAAAAAAAGAGTTTTAGTATTTATTAAAACACATATTAGTAAATATTTTTATATGATTTGATGAAAAATATGATCATAAATAGATAGAGATAAATCTTTCATGGAAGAAGGAATAACAACATTTTATAAAAAGTTTGTTTTTTACGTGTTGTTAAAAAAAAAAAAAACTTAACAAAAGCCTCCACAACGTTCATAAATTTATTGAATACATATTATGTATAAGAGAAAAAAAAGGTGCAATTTTTTTAAAATATAGATTTTTTTTCAAGTTTGAGAGAAATCATAAGTCAGTTACGATTTTGGAAAAGGCTTAACAACAATGAAATAAAATTAAAACAGCAAAATAATTAATTCTCATTAATTTCTTACGGAGGTATCCCGAGAAAGTATTAATCTATGCCACACATTCGAATACCTCAATCCAGTGGTGCTGCGCCCCCCCCCCCTGCCCGCGAACCGGTACCGGGCCGCCCAAAAAACAATAAATTATTTCGACTTTATTTACCGTGGTATATTTCTCTCTGGTTTGTGTGCGACTTTCCATGGAAATTATATTCCATGTTAAAACACTTCATATTCACTTTTGGTGTAACTGACTTTTATTCTGAAGGCTTATTCAAATACAACTAAATTAAAATTATTAAATCAAAATCTAAAATGTAAGCAATAAACGTCTCGCCCTCCTCAGCGGGCCGCGGTCAAGTTATCAAACGTTGACAAGTCGGCGGCGATAAAAAGGTTGGTAAGCATTACCTTAATCAACACAAGAAATTTAACAATAATTTCTTCTAATTATTCAGGAAAAGCAATTGCGAAACAATAAGAACAAAACATGACAAAAAAGTACAAAATTACGATAAATATTCCGAATTAGATTAAGTTAATAAAAACCATTTACTAAACTAAGAATGTAACAATGGACTAAATTCATGACGGTCACATGATAATATAAACACGTGTTCTACATTGAATTCAAAACGGACAATAAACTATAGTTCGTACTTTTTATTCTATTTGTAAAACTTAGGTAAAATTTCAAATTGCATAGTTGGGTAAAGATGCTCAAGAGTTATAAAAAGAAATTTCTGCACAAAAATTTTAAAATTAAAGGGGAAAAAGTCTTGTTTTATACATGTACTTTAGTGACAAATATTCTTTTTTTTAAAAAAAAAAAAGTTTCTGCAAAAAGCGTATTTTGGCAACAATGAAGTGCATGAACTGATTTGCTGAAAATAGATAATTGCATTTATCGTGACTATGACGTCACGTGTGTTTTTGAACTTGATTGGCTAAAAACACGTGGTTTAAAATTGTGATTATGACGTCACATGAATTTAATCCATTGGAGGTATTAAGAGGGCTCATTTTGAAAATTAAACTTAATAGTTTAAATTAAATTTAATCAGCAGAAATAATTTGGCATTAAGTAACATTAATGAGTTAACTACTTCTAATGCTCTCAAAATTTCTCTAAAGGTTACATAATAAGTGCGGTTACTGAAAATTAAATTAGAATATTTCTGCAACGAAACACTCTTTTACACAATTTTCCCCCTTCTGTATATCTAACACAAATGTTAAACTAAAATACCGGAAAAGAAAAACTAACCGAAACACAGACAAAACGATAGATGAATCATAAAAAAGGCCCCTAAAATCCGGGGTCGTTTCACAAGACAGTTATAAAAAAAAATGGATTAAAATTCATATAAAAATATTTGAAAAACATTTTTTCAAAAAGTCAACAGATATGAAACAAAATATGATGTGGAGGGCTAGTTAAGAGTTATATTGTCGCAATAAAGCTGCATGAGGGCTATTGTCGACGGACCTCGTCATTTTGACCCATAGTTAAGTGACGAGGACGACATCTAAACTGACACCTCTTTCACCTAACTACCACCCACATTACACAAACGGGAGGACATCTGAGCCTCGACAGATTTTACGTGCATCGTCTCCCTCTACGCAGCAGGTCTTCAGCGATAACAGACTCAAACTCATGACACGCCAGACACGAATTCGTTACCTACCACGGCCACATGAATAGAAGACTAAAAATCTTTAAATGACTGTCTTAAACCTAAACCAAATCTTAATATTTTACTCATTATACGAAAGTTTCGCGAACACAAATTACTATGAAATAGTTATACAGAATAAAATTTGTTGTAGATTACGATTGCTGATCTAAACTTAATTCATAGATTATTGATACCTTGGTGGTCATCTTAAAGGATAAATATACACTAAAACGAAAGAAAAAAAAAACCAAGACAGAAAATTCGGTTAGAACAGATTTCTTTCCCGTGACCAATCAAAGATTCGTCTTGTATTTTTCACTATTAGGGAAAACTATATCAGCTGAAAAATGTCCATGAATGAAGAAATTTGCAGGGGAATTGTTCTTTGTATGATAGGGTACATTTATCTCATTAAATTGATTCTAAAATTAAATGTACATGTGCAACTATGGATAATTCCAAATTACAACCGTAAATAAATTGAATAAAACTGCCACTATTTTATTTAACTTTTATTTGTTATTCTTAATAATGAATGTGTGTGTGCAATCATTTTTAAAAAGGTGAGGGCCCATCGGCAACCTCCGCTTCCACAATGTGGACCGCGAACCAAAACAAGTTGCTTATCTGTGCAATAAGTAATTAATTGTTTACTACTCGTATATACCATATATGCCATTAAATACATATACATGATTTTAAGGGCTTTTAAAAAATAAAAGTAACAAAATAATGTTTACTTAGTATTTGTATAAAATAAAAGACACAAAATTGAATTTAAAAATTGAACCACATTTTCATTCTTCCTTTATATTAAAATTTTATTTATTCATTCATAAGAATAATCAACCCTTTTGAAAGTAAATACACGTTTAAATACACCCGCGGAATACTAAATGCTCCATGGCGCCATCTATTGGAAGCATATCAAAATATTTCTAAACAGTTTAAAAAAAATTTATTTTTTTTAAAGAATTATAACAAAATGAGTAATTGAAAACATTTAAACGTGCGTATACAACATTCAAGAACAAAAATTCAAAAACTGTACAGTTACATAAAATTTTAACAGATTTGAAAAGGTCAGAAGGCAATATATATATCTAGAAAAATAAGGAAAGGACTATAATCTATGTACAAATTTTGTACTAAAAGCAAAACGACACACACAAAAAAAATTTCAAAATTAAAAATATTTTACATTGAAATTAAAGTAAAATTATAAATTGCAGTTTAAAGAATTCCTTTCTTGGAGCAAATCATTAACTCGTTTTCAAATGTCGGGAAAAAACATGTTACAAATGAAATTGCAAATATCACGCAATGCACTGTACACATTTGTGTAAAATGCACAACATATTCCAAAAATATTTTTTCTTTAATAAATATTTTATTCACTTTAACCAAAGTTTTCTTTATAATTTAAAAAAAGGAAAACGCTTTCCACCATATATTGTTTTTTTATATGCATATATTCACACATTAGTTCATTTAAAATTTACTTCAAACAATTTTTTTGGAAGATTTTTATTGTTGTCAGTCTAATTTTTGTGTATCTCTTTCATTCAGCTGAGTATCACTAAATGCATTCATTTAAGCATTAACTAAATTTAAACACAAGAAAACTACCAATTTAATAAATTTCTTCTTTTATTACCAGAAACAATCTTTAAGCAGCATACCGTTTGTCCAGTTATTTAAATCTGATATAATCAACAAAGAGCATTTTATGAAAAATATTCATCTTATCCTTTCTAAATTCGCAGGTGCAGTAAATTTTGTATCCCGAAATAAAACTACTACCACGCCATCCAGCTTCTGTCTTTTCCTTTGATAGAAAGAAAATAAAGTATATTTACTTTCCTCACTCCTGCCATTATTAAAAAGATGCCTTAAAATTCCAGATATCTTTTTTCCCTAAAAAATGTTAATTGTCTCGAATGTGTCATCGAAGTATGTAATTCTGTCTATTGAACAAGTACACGACTCCCGATGCAAGAAGACCATTTAAGCGACTGATTGTTCTTAGATGGCGCAAGTTGTCTCAAAGGGTTTTGGCACCAATATCTGGGCCAGTAGTTTTTCAAGACAGACTGCAAAAATATCTCTGCCCGTTACAACCACCCTTCCAACAAAAAGGGACGCGGTGTGGCGTTTATTGCGAAGAAACTCTGGATCGTCCTGGTAAGCTATTACTCTGGGACAGTGACGTTCATAGTCTATTTTCATGGGAGGGGAAAACGTTAAAGAAAGCACCTAGTTTTAATTTTTATGCTAAAAATTCAAAGTTTGTTGGTCCTTGGGAGAGGTCTGCACTCTTGTGTACGCCACTGCACAAGGATAATAATGAGCAAGCTACAGCCCGTGGTTAGATACACCTTTCACAGAGAAGTTTTATCAGGCCCGTCACTGATTTGAAGACAATAGTTTTGAAAATTTCAACATCTATCACTTACGGGCATGCACCTTTTACTTATGCCAAAAAAAAAATTTTAAAATGGGGCACATGCAAAAAAGTTGAGAATTTATATAAAAATTGAGAGAGAGAGAGTTATGTTCCAAAATCTATAAATGTTACTATAATCTAGATCAGCGATACTCAACCTGCGGCCCGCATATGGCCCAACGAACCTTTTTAAATGGCCCGGTCATAGCCTGTTGTACTAACAGATTCAATTATTTAAGAATAATGCATTAAAAATTTAAAGAGAAATTTATCAATCAAACAATCACATACATCAATTTTGATATCGATGTCGTGCTGGTACGAAATGCGATATAACTTTTTCCTTTTTGTTATTGTAATGGTTAGTGATAACAAATAACGGTGGAGTAATAACCATTTTATGAGTAAATCTAATTATTAGTTAACCCTCTTGTCTTCGAAGCGAAAAATACCTAAAGAATATATGTTGTTTCAAGACGATTGGGAGCTTGACTATTTCGTAGTGAAAAACAAACATGGACCAACAACTTGTTTGATTTGTTGTGAAGACGTTGTATTTAAAAAATGTAATCTTGCTCGTCACAATGCCACAAAGCACAAATCTTTCAATGGCTCTTTTCCTTAAAAAAATCTTTGCCGCATTGAAACAGCAACAGAATATGGGGGGGGGGGGGGGCTTGAGATCACACACTGATGAAAGGAAATCTGTGTGGAAACCCAATAACAGGGTAAAAAAAAGTAAAATCTTTTTTTTGGGGGGGGGGGGGGTTATATTGTTTAATACAGTTTAAAAATAAAATCCAAAATTATGAATTCTAATATCTTGATCAATTTTCCGTATTTTAAATGTCCGTGATATTATAGCGGCCTCCCCGCCCCATTAATCCTCATGTTGTGGAACACGTGATATAGTTGTCATATGTACATAGCCCGGCTGTAAAAAAGGTAAAGGTTAATTCTATCAGTTTTTTCTCTCGGCGAACAAAACTCATAATTAAAAATTTAAAAAAACAAGCGGTAAACTAAAGTGCCGCGGTACAGTGGTTGAGAATGATTGCTTTACAGTGCGAAGTGAAAAAAACACTCACTCTGAATTCCATGGTTTTGAACCCCAGAAATTAAAGGGAAAATAAACTCTTCATATCGCAGATCCATTACTTATCTTTTTAGAGCCACTCCGTAAAACCTCAGATTGACAAAAAAATGTCAAACGCGAAATTTGTAATTATTGAAGCGCATGAACGATCTCGTATTAAAATCCAAGTATGCACATTGTGCAACGGATTGAAAGTGAAGCATGAATAAATTTGCGAGTATATTAGTTGCCATTTATATATTGTAAAATTTAATATGAATTTTTTAAGAACAAGACGAGTACAAAAAATCTAGAGATAACGAATTTTATCAATCTTATAAAAGCCCTTCCTATGTGAGACGAAAGGTATTAATCTTTACGATCTCCTCCGAATGGAGCCCCCTTTGTGCTGTCAAGAGGAAATCTTGTCCCGCGTTTGTTATCCCGTTGAATATCTTTGGAATGCTCCGGGGGATGCTCCTCTTGCACGTTCACCTCCTCCAACCAGTCTCGGACATTCGAAAACTGCATGAACGACTATTGCTAGCATCTGCGATATTTGATCACCTCAGTGAAAACATGAACAATCGCAATCAAGTTTGTGTGAAGGTACGGGGTAGTCACATACCTATTCAAAGTCTCATTGGATGTACATGTATACTGAAACATATTGAAATTTCATTGAAAATTTCAGATATTCGGAATGTCACTTGCTTCATTCTAATTTTTTTTTATCTACTTCTGTTAGATATTTTAAAAAAAGTCGAGTTAATTAAATAGCGGTATTAAAAATATAGTGAGTTTGAACTCCGGTTAAAAAACCAAATCTCTGAATGGTTCTTTGCAACTGAAAATAAGGTAATAAAAATACAGCGAAATCCGTTTAACGCGAAAAAAGGCGAAATATTGGTTAACTCGAAATCATACAACGGTCCCAACAAACTACTATGTACTTTCATGCATTTTTCTCTTAATACGAAACGAAAATCGCTTAACACGAAAATATTTTTCTTAAGGAGAAGGAGGATATTGCAACAGTCGACACTTAATGAAATGTTTCAGAAAGTGTCTATATTATTGGGCTGTCCTACTGAATCATTGGAAGAATTCGTTGCAGTAGATGATGATAATGCGTGTACAGTTCCAATTACGGCAGACAAAGACACTTTGGAGTTTGTTCAAAGCTCAAAAAATATCATTGATGCAGATTCCGACGATGAAAATGAAATGAATATACAGCTTCTCTCTCTCTGTTCCCACGTCTCATCCGAAAAGAGAATCATCATGAAAAGTATGTACAATTATTTAGACGCACATTCCAATGGTGAAAATGAATATCAAAATGGACGACATTGAGTGAGTGAGTGAATATTAACGTCACACTGTTCAGCTATACGAGGGCTTTTGGCGACGAACCTGGCCTTTTTAACCATGGTCAAGTGACGAGGACGACACCTGAGTTGGCACCCCCCTCTAACTACCACACCACATCACACCAACGAGAGGACTTTTGGGCCCTCGACAGATTTAACGTGCAACGCTCCCTTATACGGCGGATCTTTAGTGGTACTGGGCTCGAACTCGTGGCATGCCAGCCACGATCCGATATCTTAACCAATCGGCTACCGCGACCAGTGAACGACATCGAACAATTGTTGCCAATTGAAGGCTAAAAAAAAGCAAAGCCAGAGTTTTGTATTCAATTTCATGTGAATGTTTGTTTCATTGATTTTTATTCAATGCATGCACGTAGAAAATTTTTATTTACATAGTTTTGTATAATTAACTTAATTTTGTTGTTTTTTGTCTTTTTGACTGCAATATCCTTCGACAAGACATTCTTTGAACACGAAAAACTATTTTAGTACCACTCAGTTTCGTATTAAAGCGATTTTCACTGTACTTGGAAAATTATTTTTTCTTCAAATCCTTAACGTTGCGGATTGGATAAAAATTGTTTCACAGACACCAATCGAGTGAGTGAGAGTTACATTAACGTCGCACAATAAAGCTACGCAAGGTCTATTGGCGACCGATCTCACCATTTAGAGCCTCGATTACGTGACGAGAACGTGACCTGAGCTGACACTCCCCTCTCCTAACTACCACACCAACGAGAGGACGTTTGGGCCTCAACATATTTAACGTGCATCGGCCTTCTTTACGTGATTTTACTTACCCCACTGGACAAGCACCTCCCAATTTCTCTATTCCCAGCCCCCAGGGCAGCCAATAGGAGTCTACATTCACGCTACCACCGAGCAAGCTCTAAGCTCTCATCCATGCCACAAAAAAAAAAACTTCATCTCTACAGCAGTCAGATGAAGAATCATTGCCACGCCTCCCGGATGCCATCGTCTAAGCCAATAGCCTTGATTCCTGTTAAGCAGAAAGAAAACCCCACCATCGCCATGCCCAACATCAAAGTCAACCAGGATATGGGACTGAGGACTGTTTCAGATGCCCACATTACAACGCCCATTCTTCTTTACGTGGTCGTTCTTAAGAGATACAAGGAATCGAGCCTACGATTCGATAGAAAAAACGTCCGCCCCGAATTCCAGATTAAAACCACTCGACCACTAGGGCAGACTTAACACATTCGAAGGAAGTCTCCATTTAAACATACCGTAAAATCCGGCTTATAACGCGCACCTATGCTTTTAAGCTGGATTTTTTTAATGTTTAGGTGTATTCGCCGTATAACGCGCACCCCCTTTTATTACGAAGGAACTCGAAATATACGTATGCAATGATCTTTTGTTTTGAAGTCTCTTATTTCAATAATTATCCCAGGGTTTTGAAAAAATAATAAACTACTAAAACTATAAGCCTTAAAAGTTCATTATGTATGTCATTTCTTTTAAATTAATAAAATTTCCCCGCATATGTAGATATCTACTTTCTTTTATGCTCATCTCTTGTTTATTGGAGCTCACATTTTTATACCTGACGCATAACGCGCACCCTTACATTTCGATCTTATTTTTGAAGTGAAAACTTCTTTAGCGGTGTTGGGCACTTTTTGGGAGGAGAAAATCTTATGGGTTCGCGTCACCGACATGCTCTAACTGGCGCACGCGCAGTGTGCTGTTCTCTTTAGAACATTTTTTGGATGGGTGAAATCTTGTGCGTTCGACATGCTTATAGCAGTATATCTGTAGCTATACAGCTGACGTATAGTGCTGTGTATATCTTACAAGCGAAATTGAATGGATTTAGTGAAAACTTCAATGTGTATATGATGTGCATTGTTGAAATAGTGTTTTTGTTTGATTGAATCGTTTATTTGAAGAATCATTTTGCAGTATAATAGTGAGTACTAAATAAATATACTAATATCTTTAAGATAAAAAATAAACAGAAAATTATTTTAAATACTCGCATTTATTTTAACGTTTGAAAATTTTATATTATTTAAAATTATTTTAAATCTTTGTATTTATTCTGGCGTTTGAAAATTTTGTATTACTTATTTTCTAATATATAACCTCTGCAATGCATCACGCAATCCGGATTAGCATTTCACAGTGGCTTAGACGTTTTCTTATATCGTGGTAAAACAGACTTCTAGTTGTTCAATCATACTTTTATCGTGGATTTTGAAATTAAAACTTTTATAAAATCTAATAATAATTCAAGATTAATGTGTTGAAGTTTAAATATGGTTATAATGCAAATAAACATCATAAAAGATCGACAAGTCATCGAGAGGATCTAACGTTAGAATTGAAAAGGTTACACAAATCAATACACTACAAACGGTCACCAAAACTTTTCTAGAATTCATCTCCAGCAAGAAAGAATTATCGATATTTTCATTCAATTGTCAAAGTTTGTATGAGCATGCAATAAAAAATGATGCTATGCTGACCTAAAAAATGATGATGCTGACCTAAAAAATGATGCTATCCTAAGAAAGTCAAATGTTCTGCTTTTGTCAGAAATTCGTATGAAAAACGAAGAACCAATTGATATTCCGAATTTCAACTTTGATGTAAGTTATAAAAGGCCCGAAATTCCACCAGCAGGCGTAGCTATTTATTACAATACTCAAGATACGTCACACTTCATTACTTCACATATGAACACACACATACAGACTAAATTCACTAGAAGCATTGGTTTTAATGTTTCTGATATAGGGCGAAATATGCGTTGCTCGTTGTGATTCCGAGAATGGTCAAATACATATTAATAGTTGCCGTTTATGTTTCGCCTGGAAAATCTATGAGACAGATACAACAATTTTTATTCGAAACTTTGATGATTTATACAAAAGAAGGTTCTGAAATACTCGAAAAAAGATTTGGTGAAAAATATGATAATGTACCGATGATTTTATAAGTGAAGACTTCAATATTAACTTTGCAGATGATAAAAATCTACCACTAATTGAATTTCTAAATGAAACACTTAATTTAAATATGTCCAATGATAGAAAACTTAGTACTACAAAATATGAAACAACGATCTGTGCGGTTTTTACGAGATACTTAGATAAATTTGAATCAAACATTTTCCTTTCTTATTTTAGTTACCATTAGCCTATTGTATCTTTTTTAGAACAAAATGAAACAATTGAAAGTATAAAAAGTCTAAGTATATTGTTGAAATTAATGATGAAAATGATGCAAACAATTAAAATAATGTTGAAAATCAAGTACATTGAAATTTAAGTAAATACAAATACTATCCATAAATAATATGATTGTATATTAATTGTTTTTTCAATTGAATTGTATTTATATTTTGTCATGATCCTGTACAGCCCGTAATATATTTGAATAAGTAAAAACCATATAAACATGCATATAATTGTTGCTCGGAGTGTCAATAGATGTGAAAACCAGATTGTGGTTGATAATTTTAATTCAAACATTATGAAATTTCAAATTTTATTACTAAAAGTTCTAAGTTTTCACTTCTATCGCCAGTCTCTTTAACTGCAATTTTTTTTTTTTTTTTTTTTTTTTTTTTTTTTTTTTTTTGGTATTAAAAGTGCGCTTTTAACTCCGGATTTTACTGTAATTCAAAATCTCAGAAAGAAATATAACTATGTTACGTTGGGGGATGGGAAAAAAGACTTGAAATCATGTAAGAAGATCCAGTTTTCTTGAATCAGCAAAATTGGGGGTGGGGAGCTTTCCAATTTTAGTATTCTAATATTTTTACAGCTTCGGAAAGAGAAAACTCCAATATTTTAATTTTAGAGACATCGAAATGTTCATGACTTTTTCCAGAATGCTGGAAATGAAATATTTTTCCGATCTTAAGATTTATATTGGAAGGATATAAGCATATCTTCCCCCCCCCCCCTCCACATCACGCAAAAATTTACAAAAATGTTTTGTCATAAAATAAATATAGGAAATAAAAAGTGTCCGATGAGAAAAAAACATGTTTTTAGTAGAAACCTCTCCCCGCCCTCGTCGCGACAATGCTAACTTTTGAACAACTTCATAGGAAATTTGTTAATACTTCATAGAAAATTACACAAAAACACGGATTCAAAAATAAAATCCTATTTTAGATATTTTAAAATTAAAATTAAATTCTGGGACACAGATGTAAAATATATTCAGTAGTGTAAAGAAGCGTGCGTGAAATATTCGAATCCTGTCTACGAGCAGTGTTATGAAAAAACGACCCTCGAAAATGTACAAAACGCGCTCGCAATCTGGAATAACTTTTCTTTAAAGAATACATCAAATCTTCATGGAAATTTCGAATTCTCTCATAAATTCGACAAATTCTTTTATTTCCAAAGTGGCAACGCGGCAAAGGACGGCGAGTCATTATAAAATTCCATTGTACTCGGTGCTATTTGCGATTTTAAAGCGTGTCGAAATACGAATAGAGGATCTTGCATCCCCCCCCCCGAATAATTTCGAAAACAAAAGCTAAAAACCGGCCAGAATAAGAATGTTCCCTGCCACTTCTCTGCTCGGGAAAGGTCGAGGTAAGGAGAGACTGCACATTCAACAAAAAAAAAAAAGAACCTGGCTGGCTGTTATCCTTCGTTTTGTTGGCATAATAATACAAGTTTATTTCTGGAACTGGCGTTGTGTATTTTAGCCGCCAAAACACCACTTTCAAGTGACACCTAGAGTCATTTAGATAAAGAAAATATATATATGTTACACACATTTTTTAGTGTCAGTGGCACATATTTTGGGCGCTCAATGGCTCATTTCAGATATGAACGGTATTTTAATATTTCTGCGAGCTCGTAAGTATTTGCCACCCAACTCGTTTTAAAATGAATGTATCTCAAGATCGGTTATTTTTATGGCCACTGTATTTCATTTCTAAAAAATTAACACCTACGTTCCCCAAAAGCAAAGTGTTATTGATGAGTGGGAGAGCATCTCACAAATTTTATTTTCAGTGACAAGTTTTCATTTTCTTTCTCTTACAAATGTCTCAATGAGAGAGAGTTATACAAACGTCGCACTATAAAGCTGCACGAGGGCTAGTGGCGACGAACCTCATAATTTTGAACCTGGTCAAGTGACGAGGACCACACCTGAGCTATGTGGCACCCCTTTTCCTAAATTCCACACCACACAAAATGGAAGGACGTTTGAGCCTCGAAAAATGAAACATGCAGCGGTCGCAGACTCGAACTCATGACACGCCAGCCACGAATCTGACCTTGACGAGTAGGCTACCGCGGAAAAATGAATAATTTGATGCAGAGAAATCTTTGAAAAATAAAGCTTTACTTAAAGTTTATTCCGTGTTAAATGCATTTAAGCGTTAGTATTCCAAACATTATAGGTCTTTAATCAAGCAGTAATAAGTATCATTGCATTCCTAGTACAAAAATATAAGTATTTTTTTTTAACGCATCAACTGGCTCTTCAAAATTTTGACAAATAAACTTTTTTTATATTTAGTTCATATACAAGTACTATGCATGAAGAACAGTGGCGCACACAAGCGGAACGCCCCCCCCCAAAGCCCTTGATTTTTTTAATTGATTATATCCCTATGTATATAGAACGTAAAATTTAATTAGGTACTTGTTATTAATAATTAATTCTATTAATGCTAATTATTCGTTCACTATTTATTTAATTAATTTCTTTTGTTCCCGAAAATCGACAAAATCAAAAGAATATGTTAGGCGGTGTATTGGAGCATGATACAAGAATAGTGGACTTTCGACCCTGGATCCCCTCCCCCTTGAATCCTAGTACCACTAAAGATCCGCCGTGTAGGGGCGCGATGCACGTTAAATCTGTCGAAAGCTCAAACGTCCTCCCGTTGGTGTGGTGTGGTAGTTAGGAGAGGGGGGTGCCAGCTCAGGTGTCACTTGACCATGGTTCAAAATTACGCGGACCGTCGCCAAAACCCCTCGTGTTGCTAATCAGTGCGACGTTAATATTCTCTCACCCCCCCCCCTCCCCTTGAGAAATTCTTGTCTGCGTTACTGATGAATTGATTTCCTTTTTAAAGAATTTAACGCAAAAATGAGGGGAATAGGTAGGAATACATTTTTCTTTGTGTAAATTTAAAATTGAGTAGATGAATGATGAAATGTGGAGTGACAGTAAACGTAGAACAAAAACCAAGTTTCTTTAATGGAATAATTCCGCTTAAAATATAAAATTTTCTATTCAAGAAAATTTTATTTTTAAGCGGAAACAATCTAAAATTTTATTTTTAGATTGTTGGGAAAAAAAAGTTTAAATACATTAGGTATGAATGGCAAACATATGAACAAATAGAGTAGAAAACCAAAAGGCAGGTTGTCTCATATTGCACTGTGGCATAATGCAAGAAATGAAGTTCATTTGAGAAAGGAGTGTCGTCATTCATTCTTTTTCTGAGAGAATATCCTTTTGTGTGTAATTACTGTGTCTCTGTCCATTGACTGTCCAACACAACTTGGCGAAATGTCTTTTTTTTTTAACTGTGCTCGTGCTCAACACATTTCAAATCGTACACTTTAATTTACTTTTCCTCACACAAGTGGATTTTCTATAATTCACTTTTTACATACAATAGTTTCCAACATATTTAACTTAACGAAAACAACAAAAAAATACTTTAGATTTTATTTGTTAAGTTTTTAAATTTGTTTTTATAAATGAAAAATATTTTTCACCTTGAATTTGGCACAATGTGTGTCCCGAGAGAACTCGATGCCAGAGAAATTGAAGCTAACCAACAATTAGAGGAAAATGAATTCATAAAAGAAAACAAGTGAAGAGCGGACAATTGGCAATATCTGGCAACATTCTGGTAGCAGCGAACATACTTTGTTACGTAAGGAGATTTCCTTGCGGACTCAACATTTTGCAGTAGTGTCCATTATCTCACAATTTTTAATGATACAAAAACTTAAGCCCACGAATGAGTGAGACGAGAGTTATACTAGCGTTGTACTACAAAGCAACACGATGACTATTGGAAACAGACCTTGAAATTTTGAGGCTCGGTCATTTAAACCCAAGATCCTATAATCGATAATTCATTTTAAAGAATCCTTACATCCTCCCAGTGTGTATTCTGATGTGCACTGCTTATTCATTGGTAAAGGACGACTGTGAACTGATCATTAAAACCCCCAATGCATAGTATGTTCCCTTCCAGGTAATCCGTTCAATGTCCTAAAGTGTTTTTGCAGTTTAAAAGTTCCAAGAAAATCATAATCTGCATTATCTGGCTACAATTGAATTTTGCTGGATGAATCAAAGGTTTTACTTTTCTTACCAGTGAAACATATCGAGCACCTCCATTCCACATTATGCAGTTCATAAGTTTTTCTCAAAATGAATATGATTTAATATGGTTCGATATTATTTAACAAAAACAAACGTGCATTATTTTTGTTCCAGCTTCCGCAGAGTTTCTCTTTAATACTCCAAATGAAATTTACATATTTATAACACATGCAATAACTAGAGTTTTATAACTTTGTGTGTGTGTCTGAATTTTTCTTTAAAGATTATTTTATTTTAAATAAACGGGGGAAAATCGAGACAACATATGTGTTAATATGAAGAACGAAACTTAACTAACCCAATATTCTAAGTATATTGAAGAACAACTTTAAGCTCAAGGTGTTAAAATGGTGAGATATCTCAAATTTCGAAGCGTAGATGGTGGGTTACATTAAGATACTTTGTGGTTGGTGGAGACCATGAGTGAATGAATATATATTAACATCGCGCTTCACACAAAAAACATGAAGGCTCTTGGCGAAAGACGTCGTAATTCTGAACCGCGGTCAAGTAACAAGGACGACACCACAGAACCAGCCATCCCACTCTCCAAACTTCCACATCAACGGAAAAACTTTGAGCATCGACAGCCCTTCTACAAGACGGGTCTTCAGTGACACCTGGTCTCAGACCCGCGACTCGACAACGACAGTCACGAGTCCATAACCATAATTACTAGCCTACCGCGGCCACTTGGAGTGAGTGAGTGAATATTAACGTCGCACTGTTCAGCTACACGAGGGCTTTTGGCGACGGACCGCGTAATTTTGAACCATGGTCAAGTGACGCGGACGACACCTGAGCTGGCACTCCCTCTCCTAACTACCACACCACACCACGGAAGGACATTTGAGCTCTCTACAGATTTTACGTGCAACGCTCCCCTACACGGCGGGTCTTCAGTGGTTCTGGAATAGAACTCATGATACGCTAGCCATGATCCGATGCCTAGACCACTTGGAAAGGAGAAGGAAAAAGAAAATGGGTATTAGATTATTCCTCCCAGCCAAATATTGAAAAACCATTTCAAAGCATTGTCATGAATATTTTACGATTCATTACACATAGAAAAAGCATTAGCAATAAAAAATAATCATAAAAATACCTTCTTTGATAAGAAACCCTCAATTACAAATTTTATGCGGGCCTCTTATTCTAATCAAACCAATCTATTTTAACTTATTTAACAAGCTTAAATAAAAATTGTAATACTTAAAAAAAACTGAACACGGTGGGTAGAGAAGAGTCTTAATTTTTCAACTGAACGATTTACTTGGATCAAAAGTCAATCCGCAAGTGATAGTGTGCCTAAACTATTGTATTTAAAATTTCTTTTAAAAATATTTTTTATTGTTACGAATCCTTTGAACTGGTTCTACTGCTCAACAAGTGATCTTGCATCACGAAAAAGAATACCTGTCTAACGACATGAATCCTTCAGTAAGTGTAACTCTAAATTAACAGAAACATGACGAATTAGTTAATAGGTCACGGATCTTACGGTTGGGTAAGGACCTCGACGAGCAACTCTCAAAGGCCAGACGACGTCCTTGGTGCGTCTCACCCCTCCTAGTTGGCCCGGGCCGATTCGTCAACTCCCGAAATAGAACCCACAGGAAGAGACAATTGCGCCCCGCACACCAACCGGGAGGAAATGAATCACCCAGGGGATGGAGAAGATCTCTTTTTCTCTTAACACAGAAGCGAATTAATAATTTATCTGCCTCTAAAGTGTTATTGTAGCGTGATTCTTAGCTTGCGAAGGAAATAGAAAATACGGATTCCTCGTTCATGAAATTTGAGGATTTTTCTTCTTAATATTCTTCATAATCCATTTTGAAGCTTTCACTACTAAAACGGGATCAATTCAAAAATCTTAACACCCCACTATAATGAGTGAGAGTTATATTAACGTCTCACTATAAATCAACGCAAGAACTACTGGCGGCGGACCCCGTCCTTTTGAATCGCGGTCAAGCGACGAGTACGACACCTGCGTTAGCACCCTCTCGCCTAACGACTACACCACACCAACGGGAGGATATTGAGTTTTCGATAGATTTGACATGTCCCCTCTACGCGGCGGGGTAGTCAGTGACGCCAGGACTCAAACCCACGATACTCCGGCCACGAATTCATAATTAGACACCTCTAGAAATTTTGGAATTTTTACATATGGTTCAATTATCTCTGAAGGCCCATTTTTTGTGGGGTAATAATCTTACAGTAATGTAACAACTGAATACAATAAAAGCCAACTTTCGGAAGCAATCATTTTCGTGCATGATAAAGAATATAAACAAGTTTCAAGATAAAAATAGAATTCCTAATTGCATAATGTATACAGGGATAAATCTCGATATAAACTTCAGAAGGCGATAAACAACTGACTAAAACAAGCATCCTTTATCAAACAAAACAGGATCCAACAGCAACCTTTGAACGGCTGGAGCAATCACCGCTCCATGAAATGAACACGAAAATATATACAAAGGAACATTAGAGAAAATACATATTACAGACCACATTTTATTTTAAAAAACTACGAGAATACTTTCCTGCATATAAAAAAAAATTTAATTTACGAATTACAAAAATTACAGTATAAAAAAGACAGCTTGAACGGAAGCACGTTTAACGCATTCCACGTAATGATAGAATTCATCACATACGAAAACATCGACAATGATTGTCGTAGATGAAGGAAGGCTGTTCATACGGTCACAAAGGAAAAAGTCAACATATCAGAAACCACGACGCAAGCAGAGACTTTAAACCAATGATTCCCAAAGTGGTCTATATAGACCCCAGGGGGTCTACGTCAGCCAAAAATTAATTTGGAGGTTCATGAGGTGTAAGTAGGGGTCTATGATAGTGTGGCTCTCATCAAACTAGATCGTGACTTTAATTTTAAAAGAAAATTTATCATCAAGTAGAAACTAAATGCTACTTATTTAACAGATTTATTTACTAAATTTTTAACAAGGTTAATTTGCGTTTACAAGGTGACAGCAAAAATTGTATTAAAACAATAACCATTTCAGCTTTTCTTTCCTGAGTTAAGCTAAAAAATATAATTCTGGAGATCCTGAATTTTTTTTCTAAATTTGGCACAGACAATCCGTCAGAACGTTTTAACCTACGTTCAACATTTAAATGCCTTTTATTCAGATTTTGAAACTAGGTTTGAGAATGCTTTGACTATCACAAGTAAGCAATGAATTCATATGGTCATATTGAAAAAAATGTCACATTAAAATAGGAACTGATCGAAATAAGCACTAATGACGATTTTACAAGTTTAGAAACGGATGGCAGCAATTTTGGCTTTGAAAAGTCAAACCTGTTATTTGTCCCGACTTATGGAATATCGTGACGAAGTTTTTCATTTTTAGTATGAAGAAGTTTGTGTGGAGGAGTTTCAGTGCAGTTGCCAATCTCCAAAACAAATAAAATAATAATAAAGAGAAAAAACTAGACAATACTAACAGAGGAGATTTAAGGTTAAACCAGACAATATTGATATCAAATGTTGAAAATTTGATATTGTAATGCTAGAGATTCATCCCTCCCATTAAAATAATTTGTTTGTCGCTTAGCTGGTTAATTTAACATTTTTTTATTAATTAACTTTTAATTTAATTATTTAACATGTGCTTTTTAAGTTTTAAACTCTATACTGCATTAGAGTTAGAAATTTAATTCTTTTAAAGTAGAAATAGGAGTACCAGCTGTCAAAAAGACATTTAAATTGGTAAATTCGCAAAAATTCAATATTAATTAAGCAGGGGTCTACCTTAAACCGGAAAACATGGCAAGGGGTCTATGAGACTAAAAAGTTTGGGAACTTCTGCTTTAAACGTTCTTCAAGCACAAAATCGCTTTTCTGATCCCAAAGGTGACCAATCCCTTTTGAAATTGCAGAAATGACGAAAAATGCAAAATACATTTTATGAGTTTACTGCAAAGTGCTTCTATCCATCCTTAAAGCTTGCAAGAAAAGATTTGATCCCTTTGCAGAAAATAAAGATAAGCTGATCAATTTGCATTATTGCTTTCCACAAATAGCAAGTTGAATAATTAGTTCCCACTATGCATTTATTTATTTCAAAGACTTGAGGGAATTCCTTTTTTTAGTTTAAGTAATTCAATAAGATAAAGTAATTTACTTAAAAGTATTACAATGTATTCAACGTCTGCATTAATCCACGTAATTCAAACTCATAAATGTTAATGAGCAAATAACGGAATCTGCGTGCAAAAATGAATTTTTCGTAAAAGAAAGAGAACTTTTAACTAAGCGACCATTTTTAACTTTGTACTTTTCCATATCTTGAAATAATTCGAGAAAGAAAACCTTAATGGAGCTCCGAAAATTCTAAAATGAGAAAATACTACAATTGAGATAAATTAAAATGAATAGACGCAGATATGCATTTAAACAATTCTAATGACAACACGAGTCTAGCCTCGAACGCTCATGCCAGGGCAATAATAAAATCTCAATTAAAAGAAAAATTTATTTTTGGGCCAAGTCCAGGGCGGCCTTCAAAAGGGAAAGAGTAATGATAATTAAGTAAATGATGACCTATTGAGCAACGAGGAAGTTGCAGTCAGTCCTTGTTTTAACACCTTGTTAGGATTGAAGAGACGACGCGGTTTCTATGAGTACGACACAATTTCTTAAAATTCAGATTTCGTCAGAACACAATGTTACTGCCGACAAGATATAGCAATAGATAATAGCACAAAAGAATTTCTTTACGACTTCAAATAACAATTTTCATTCACGTGAACTTAGAATTATCACGATTTTTACAGTTTATGGTAGAATTTCATAAAGGACAATATGACAAATCGAAACATTTTTTAATCATGTTAAATATGGAAGTCACATTGTCATCAGAATATAAAAATGCTCAAAATCAGAACCAAAAAAAAATCTCCAAAAATATAAAAATCAGTAAAATTTTTAAGTAAAAAAAATACCTTATATTTAAAGTGGAAAGATTATTTAGAATCTTAGCGAAAAAAAATATATTTTTCATAAAGAGAGCAAAAGCAACAGACAATAAATTTCGTTTAAGAACCGAAGAAAATCAGAATAAAGGAAAATAATAAATAAATACAAGTAGGCATTTGTAATTAAAAATAAAAAGAGAAATCTAAAATAAAAATTAAAAAATCTAAAATAAAAATAAAAAATCGAAAATTTCGAATAATCAATTAAGGAAAATGCGTCATGAATAGATAAAATTAATTTATTCAAGAATCGGCACTGCAGATAAGAAATGTTAAAATTGATAAAAAAAATTCTTTGTCTGAAAATCTTTTTCGATTTTATTCCAGCAGTTTTCATTTGACACATTGCATTCGGGTATGGATATATTTTTCGTACTATAATAATACACGTACTTTTACGTAACCTACGTTCTGGTGACGATTCAAAAAAAAAAAAAAAAAAAACGTACAAGTGAGCCTGCGTTCTGTGTTAAATATCTACAATAATTTTTCTTCATGAGCAAATTGTTTCTCTTTATAGCTTAAATTCTAACTGCAACCGAAGCGAAATTTGATAATGGAATATTTAAGATGGAAAAAGATTATTCTGCATTTTAACGGATGATTAATTAACTGAGAATAGGTTATATAATTGCATATTCGAAATGCTTCTATTTATACATATTACCTCAATATAATAGCGAAAGGCAAGTAATAAACAAAAAGCCATTAAAATCAGGTTCAGCAAGAATGGCGGGACAAATTATCTCAAAGGAAGCATCACAAACCAAAAGTTGTGTTTTCAATTACTGGTGAATATAATTGATGATATTCATGTAAATAAGGAAGTCGGCACATACTTCGGAATAATGACCAAAAACTGACCAATAAGTGATTTTTATTAAGTCCCGTTCAAAATTAATGATGTTTTCAGAAATTAAAGTTGTTTTTCAACCAGCATTCTTAACGACCAGCAGATTTTGGTTACAGAATAATTTAACTGTCCGGTTTATTAATGTGAAGTGTTTCCTTCACGAATTAATAAATTATTCATTCACTTTATCTACGCTTTCAAATAAAATGAATGTGTTTCGAGATATACGTGTGGTCATGCTCATACAATACCACACATAGGAGAAAAAGAAAAAAGTTGAAAGTGTACTTAAAACCAGTTACGCTATTTCATCACCTCCATGGCAAGCAAATGACGGTCAAAGAGAACCGAAAGCACGCCACGTCTTTTTAAGCGGGAATATAAATAATTTAACAACTCAACGTTCATGTTTAAGTCAATAAGAAATTCTCGTTGGAAAAAAGAAATACACAGAAGTATAGGTTTCATCATATAGCATACCTTTATCAAGGCTGACTTGTTTCAGGTAACAACCAATTTTCCAATCAAAAGAAAAATCTTTCACAAAGAAATTGAGCGACGAAGGCCATATCCCATTACAATTAATAGTTAGAAAACTTAACCATTCATTACATATAATGTGTTCTTTTTAGGTGCAATAAATACATCGTTAATATTTAGCTAACTCAGCAATGAAATTTCGAGTTAATCGTAATATTAACAGTTATTTCTCGTGCAAACACTCTTCAGTAATAGATTCGTTCTTTTTTTTTTTTTTTTAATAATTGGTGAAAATTCAGAAGAGTATATTTTTAAAATTAGTTTGGCGCTTGCGCTCGATTCGCCTTTTAAGTTTGGAAATGTTTTTATCGACCCACTTTCGGTTTATCCATTTGCACCCTTTTCCAACGAACAAATTCTAAATCTGGTCAAAAGTTCTATTAAAAGAACTTTTCAAAACCTACAGATAATTTGTCATTCGATAAGAGTCTTGCGAAGGTGGTATTTTGAATTAAGATTTGAAAGATAACTCTGTTTTGAATGCGTATGAACTTAACATGTTAATATTAAAAACCATAATTCGTGATTGAATGAACCAATGATTAAAGTCGCGAATATTGTGACCAGTGAAGTTCAAGCCAAATCGCGGATTTCAGCCGATACCAATGATCGACCATGAGGAGTGTAGAGGTACTTATTTGTACACTTTATGAATTACACAGGGTGTTTCATAAAAGATGGGCAAAACTTTAAGAGGTAAAAGTACACAATAAAACAACTCTGATTGAAGAATGCATGGTCGAAATTAAAAAGCAAAGGTGCTGGCGCATTTTGAAATTTGGTCCAAGCATATGTTACAATTCCATTCCTGTTACGAGTTATCGGGTGATGAATGTTCTAATAGCATGCAAATATGTTATAGGGAGAAAGAAGAACTCGAATATAAAGTTGCATTTCGATTAATAATCAAATCCACCGATTCAATAGTGCAACTGTCAGCCAAGGTAGGTACGTATCGGAAAATTTTGCCCTCCACTAATAGGGAAAAAGCTGCAATGCATTTTACCTATGGAATTGCAATTGGAAATGGTTCAAAGGTTCGACGATTGCACAGACAGCGGTTTCCCAACAGGCGGTTGTCTGACCTTGAAACATTGAACCACTTGCACCGACAGTTGTATAAGACGGGTTCCTTTTCAGCAACACATTCCATTCATTTTGCACGTTAAGCAAAAACAAATAGAACGTTAGTTGTGGAAGACGTTCTAGATATGGTGTCTGATCAACAAAGTACAAGTTCACAAGCAGCGGATAGGCAATTATATATATCGCCCATCACGACATGCCGAGTACTGAAAGATGAACTTTTGCATTCGCATCATGTTTAACGAGTCAAGTTTCTCAACTCGTTGACTTCGTCGTTTCACATGACGGAGATAATCCCTTTAAGTTAACGAGATTATCTTCGTCATGTGGAACTCACCCGCTGGTTTCTGCAGCAGAGCAAGGTTAATCTAAATTTTCGGACAACTGTGCCTTTTACACACAAAAAAGATGCAATGAACACCCGCAGTCAAGATATATGGGCGGATGTAAATCCCCATGCTCATCAGCGATGCTTTTCTGTCAAAATTTGAGCAGGAATAATCGGCCACCACCTTTTCGGACCTTATCTTCTGCTAGAATGCCTTGATGGGGGGGGGGGGAATATTCCTCGTTTCTGCAACAGTAACATCAATTCATTATGTAAAAGACGTGCTGAAGCATATGTATGTAAGATTTCCGTACTGACTGATTGAGTAAGGTGGTCCTGTCGCTTGGCCACCATGCTCGTCGGATGTTTCATATCTTTTTGTAAAGACAGCTGAAGGCTGTAATATATGAGAGCCCACTGAATCTACCTTAGAACTCGTCGCGAGACTTACGGCCGCTACAGGAAAAGTGTATGACATGCTTGGTATTTTCCCACAACGTTCGTCAATCGACATTGTGCGGGTCACTGCTTTGAACACTTAAGAAATTAAATGGCGGAAAAGTACAATAACTAATTTAATCATTCTTGATTGTTTTTGACTCATAAAACAACAGTTATGGCGCCATCTACCACACACACACCTTTTTAAAAAGTAATCCTCCTTCCGATGAATCATTTCCTTTTCTGAAAACTGAAGGACCAAATGGGGGGGGGGATATTTACAGGAAGTGGTGCCATCAACTGAAAATTTCATTCCAAAGAAACTTTTTTTTAATGTTATTATTTATGCTCCCTGGTTTGTTTGTTTGTCTTTATGGTGCATTTGTTTTGTATAATTTTATTATTTCTTTTGTATTTGTAAAGAAGTTGGAATTGTTTAAAATGTAAACATTGATTTTTCTTTCAATAAAAACTGGACGTGAGGGTGGTTGTTTCCCGAGGGATCGGTTGTAGCTCTACACCCTTTTCGGGTGAGCTCGGTTCCTCTGGGCATTCATCATCACCACCTTTACGTTTTAATTCCTACCATGCATTCTTCGATGAAATTTGCTGGTTTGTATGCCTCTTAAAAGCTTGCCCATTTAAAACAATATGTAATACGTGATGTGGTAGTTAAAAAGATGACACCTCTCAAGCGCCGCCCTCGTCACACTCTCGACCGTGTTTCAGAATTGCGAAATCAACGCATTAAGGCCTAAGATGAGGGAGAATAAAAACTGTTGCACTTCAAATTCAACTGTACTTTTAAAGTCTCCTCAATGTAACGCAGAAATGAGGAAGAATGTACCAACTTAGATGTCATGCTCATCACTTGAACTGGTTCAAAACTACGAGTTAAGTCCTTTGGTGAAGGTCAAGAGCGCGGTTTCTTTCAAACCAGTTTACTTTTTCAGCATGTTGAAAGTAAAAAGCGTGCTTTTACGGGGAAAACAACACACATACAACAATGCTGTATTTGTACAAAATATAAAAGCAATGCCTTTTTCTTAATAATACTCGTATATCAAATCTTTCTGGATCACAAACCCTACATTCTAATGAATGAGACCAAAAAATTGTCAACCGCAGCGGAAGGCACAAAACCGCAACATTCTGATATCCATTTCACTCCATTCACAGGACATGACTGTACCTCTCAACCTACGTTTTAAATTTCCCAGTTCTTGCATACATTCCATATGACTCAGGGCAAGTTTTAGTACATTCAAAACGCATACAACAAACGTTTAGTCCCTGAATACGAGTTGCAAAATTCGGGTAAGCACGAGAAAGCCAAGGTTTTTAATTAGAACGCACAAAATATATATTTCAGAGTAATATGTAAAGTACAGATAAAATTGCCATAATTAAAACCTTTTTCCAAATCATCCATTTGAAACTCACGGTCATATATTATAAAGTAATAAAGCCGGCAAATATTAAAAGGATTACGATGTCTAAGCATTTTTTTAAATCTAACTCCAGTTTTCGGGCTCCAAGATTCCGAAATCCTTGGGAAGCATGAATGATGGATGTGGTTTTGGAACAAACTGCTTAGCCGATCTAATTAACGAATTTTTTTATTTTAAGATTTTCTGTTTTATACACAGATTTTGCATTCCGCTTTAAAATTAATACAAAAACACTGGTGATTGATTATCACAACAATTTGATTCCCTTATAAATCAATTAAATGTTAGTTGAATCTTTATTGATAAACATCATATCCGCGTTTTCACCCATGATTCTCCATCAGGATCACATTCTTTCAAGGTGAAAAAAGTGTCATGTAGCATGATTATATTCTTGATTGTCGAAACTGCGGCAATATGTGAATTTGCTATCGAATTCTTTTCTTCCAATTTAATACTTCCATCACTTCTAATAGTTTAGTTGAGTCTTCATTCGACGCGATGATTGTTTATTAAAGACACGTCTCATAACTGGATCAATTTATATACAAAAACCATTAAGTGTAGCAGAAGAACTAAAGTTATCAAAGAGGTATATGCACCAATGCAGTCTATTAGATTTGAGACACTGTCATCAAAAATTATGAAAGAAATTTCTCTTTTTTGAAAATGTAGAAGAGGGAGACTTGGTGACTACTTGAAAAGAACATACTCCTATTTAATGAAGATATTACCTACTAGTAAAGAATCCGAACGTGCATTTTCTTCAGCAGGACAATTTGTAACAAAAATAAAAAGCCGTTCCACAGATGAAACGCTGGAGAAGCTGTGTTTTTAAGACCTTATTTACAGAAACACAAGAAATGTGAAGAAATGCTTTTTTTTAAAATTTCATTATGTACTATTTTTATTTGTTTTTATGATGAATAATTTTTTATTTGTTTCATCAAAATATTAAATCAATTTTTAATTGTATTTTCAATTTTATTATGCAATTTCGATTATGCTGATATGGAAGTATTTTTAATAAATAGTCCAATCCTAATCCCGGAACCAGTCCCGGGATCGAAAATATGATACGGGATTGCAAACCCTACCACGCAGCTATTAAGCTCCCACGATCCCTGCCAATTTTATAGTATCTTTAGATTACACAGGCACAGTACACATCCATTTTACTTTTGAAAATGAGACCCCGTGAATTCATTAACTTCACCGAGAACAGCACACTCAACATTTTGGATATTGTCCTACTTTCTCAATAAATCATTTAAAAAAACTGCTATCTGATTATCCTGGGAGTACTGAAAAATAAAAACAAATTAACTCTTTCACTATATAAAAAAAATTCTATGGGGAGAACTTTTTAACATTCTATGAACTGCAAAAAAAAAATTAGAACGCCAACGGAAAGATATTGTGGTACGACAGAATTAACGCACATCAGACCTTCTACACGGAAGGTCTTCAATGACACTAGGGCTCGAACTCGTGACCATGACCCCTAGACTACTACGGCCACGTGATGATTATGAGTCCCAATTTTGTTTCAAATGCTGCAGCTTTCATTACTCTACAAGAGGATCCTCGATGGAACCAAACATTGGATTCGAAATTCGATCATCAACGCGATTCAATTCGAAGCTAACTCTCCATGAATTCACGACAATAATCAATTGGCTACCTTTGTCAATAATGTACCACATGACTTGTAAAATAGTTGTAATACAATAAAATACGCTAAAAAACAAAAATCTCTAATCTCATAATATTAAAAAGAAAAACCCATGTGTGCACCTTTAACAATCATTACTTCCCTCATTACTAAGAAAACCGCTAAGAAAGGTTCGCAATAAACGGAGTCCCAATTAGACATTTGTTATTTTATATCTGCGAGAGATTGGGAACGATCTCTTGAAAAGGCACCGGAAGGGAACCAGAGGGTGCTGCACGTGTCGGCACCCCGTTTCCTGTTCACTCTCCGCCCTCGCCATCATCACCCTCAGGAATAGGATATCTGGAAGACGTCTCTCAGTGAAAATAGTTTATGAAAAAATATCAGCGGGCGGCACGGACTAAGAAAAACTGGAGCACCGCAGTCGCAGGTCTGTACAAGCAGACGCTGCATGAAACCCACGAGAAAGAGATCAAACAATTTTTTTTTTTTTTTTGACTGTATAGTACATAACTCTTTCAGAAATATATCTCACCAAAAAATTTTTTTTAAAAAAATCGATTATTTTGCGTGTGGATTTGTAAAGATAAACAAAATGATTGGTAGAAGGAAGATTCAAACGATTTAATAACAGAAAAACAAACATGGATGGATCACCAAGATAAAAATACTAAACATCGAAACTACGACATTATAGCCACGATATCACATTTCATCTCACCGGCTATGTAGCATGATTTCGATTTAATTTTTGTTCATGTTGCACTCTGAAACAACACAGTGAGTGATTACTAACGTCGCACTGTTCAACTACACGAGGGCTTTTGGCGACGGACCTCGTCATTTTGAACCATGGTCAAGTGACGTGGACGACCCACTTCTCTTAACTACCACACCTCACCAACGGGAGGACATTTGAGCTCTTGATCGCTCTTTTACACGGCGGATCTGCAGTGGTAGTGGGATCGAAATCATGGCACGCCGTTATTTTGACTACTAGGCGGCCACCTGAAACAACACAAAGGTTATTGCCGACAGACCACGAAGTGACGAAGCCAAGCTCACACACCATCTAAGCTCTGACACTCTACTCTCCAAACTTCCGCACCAAGTGAGAGCTTCGAGCAGATTTAGCATGCATCAATTCTTCATGACGGGCCTTCAATGACACCAGGATTCGAACCCCCGGCTCAACAACACCAGCCACGAGTCTGTGACCATGACTACCCGGCTACCACGACCCTATGTTGCACAATGGTAATCTAATAAGAGAAATAGTTCATGATAAATGAAAAGAAATTATTTTGTATTTCATTTGGAAAACCGCATTGTCCGCACTTCTACTTCAATAGCTACAATCGTCTATAACGCTTAGACATCTTTTTCAACTAATAACTAATGTTTAAGAACTTAAAAACAATTTTATAAGCAAAATATTTTTTAACCCTTTAAAAGCAAATAATTTTTAAAAATTTCAGTTTCTTACACAAGAAAACGTTTTTATAAAAAAAAATGTATGCAGCTTTTAGTTTTTCCATTTGTTATCCATTGTAGGAAATAGATACTTTATCATCTTACCATTAATTCAACCAGAATAAGGTATAACAGAGCACAAATATATCTTCTTGGTCTTCTGTTTAATATATTACCTATGAACCAACTATAGGAAAATAAGTTTAACGCAAAAACGCTTAAGACGAAATGGCGGTTAACACGAAATAATACAAAGTCCCGACGAACTATTATGTATTTTCATGCATTAATTTTTCTCTTAAGACGAAGCTAAAATCATTTAACACGAAAAGATTTTTCTTCTAGGATTAAACAAAATACGGAAAACACTAGCCGCGCAGGCGAAATTTAAGAGGGCATGAATTGAAAGGGAGGTGGTTTCACGTGCTTCGTACAAAAAAGGCTAACTTGGCTTTGAAATACCCTCGAAATAGCCTGTGACGCGAGCCAATTTTGTTTATCTTAACAGTAAGCTACTTACTTCGTCCACAAAGCACCTCACAAACGCCACACAAAAACATCTCATTTCTCATCATTTTTTTTTAATTCAATGGCCAGTGCATTGCAGTGTGAGTAAAAATCACCCAGTTTGGTTCGAGGTAAGTTTTTTTTCCCCACCCCCATACAATTTTAGAATTTTTTTTCAAGCACAATGGCAAATACCTCAGGGGGAGAGCAAACTGCTGTTTCACTTTTAATGAAGATGGAGTATTTAAGGCTGTTGATCAAAAACAGGAGCCAAAAACGAAAATCTGTAAAGACTTTAATATTGCTAAATTTTGAAGAAATTTCATTGTGAATATTTTTGTTTCAATGCTTTTTCTTAAATGCATTCATACATACATATCTATGTAAATAAAATGTACTTTAATAAGATTAATTTTGTTGAATATGTGTTTTTCTTTTCGCAATATCCTTTAACACGAAAAAATATCTCAGTCTCGTGTTAAACGATTTTCACTGTAATATAAAAAAATATATAAATGCGCAAAATAAAAATTACATATATGTGTTATTCACTAGAAACATGATTTTCTTGTATTAATTCGAGAGAAAAAAAATCATCGAAGTCGGATTCCCTATATAATCATTCTTCAAAAAAAAAATTATTTTTGAGACACATTGACGCTATCAATAGAACCACGCCGTCTAGAAACTGTATCTCAATAGCAAATATTGATAAGAGTGTATTCGTAAAAAGTATCGTGTATTCAGGAAGCGACTGGACACACAAAACTTGACCTCAACCTCAGAATAGCATTCGTAAACTTATCCTGGGTTTAGGAAGCTCCTTTGGTGATCTTATCCGGATGTTTGCGTTTTCAGGGTTTTGGGTGCTTCTTTAATTTCAAGGACTTTTCCGGAATCCCTAAAAAAATTTTTAATTCAAGGATGAAAATGTTTTGATCGATTGTTTATTAATGTCGAGCTTATAGAAGCAATAGGGGAGGCTATGGTGAAGAGCCTCTAATTTTGAAACAAGGTCAATCGAGAGAAAAACGGGGGGGGGGGAACACTTGACATGTTTAAAATTGACGTCGTGATCATATACACAATGATTTATAACCTCATTACTTTAATCAAAGTCAACATAAGGTACCTCAATCAGTACTTTAACTTTTTCCATGTCAAGCACAGCTAGGATTCGAACCTACGACCAAAAGTTAGTTTCTCAAACTGGAGCGCAATAGCATGTTTAGTTTTGATTGACTTTAACATAACACAATGATACATCTCAAAATTTTGAGCCGAGATCAAATGTTGAAGACGACACACAAGTTGGCATCTGGCTCTCCACAACCATAGCAACGTGAGTACTTCGAGCCCAACAGGTTTAACCTACATCTGGCACAATACAAAATGAGTTTTAGAAGGCTGAGACACGAATCCATTACCTTACGGCGAAAGGTTTATTTTATTCATCTTTCACGAAATAATGACGAACAAAAGTAAAATCAGAAAATAATTGTTGCAAGAGACATCTCCAATCTGTGATTGAGCACAAAATTGAGATGAGTGTTTTAATTAACAGCGCACAAGAACTATTCCAAAGGTTTTTGTGTGAGTGACAATTGACTGACTATAAGGTAAAACGAGGGAAAGAACTTAGTAAGTTTGAGCCACGGTCAAGTAACGAGGACGACACTTGAGCTAACACACACCTAGCCAAACTAGCATACTACGCCAATAAAGGTTAAGGGATACAGATCGTGTCAAGAAAATACTTCACCATAAAATTTCGTATAATGCCAAGTAAAACATTTGAGACTCAATTGCGACAGTTCCAAAAATTCCAAAAGATAGCAGAATCGAACCCTTGTGATCTTCTGCCCTACAAAGTTCGCCTTACTTCCGATATCCCTCATATTTCAACAACAAAATATCTGGTCACTTCACTAAGATATATCCAATGGTATTACATGATTCATTCTTTTATGAAATGGTAAAACCCTACAGGAAGGGACCACAGGAATCCATCATATTGCGCGGAAGACACGAAAGAAGAATGTGCAAAAGAATCAACATTTCGCAGTCTCCCCAAATATTCGTATTACGTAAACCTGTCGAGTCAATCAGCATTTCACGACACAGAGCACATTTCCTGCACGAAAGCAGACAGCATCTAAACACACAAATTGAATGCTTCATGAGAAACGATTTCGGTCGCTTTTAATAAAATTCACAACGCAATAGGGATATGAATCGAGCATTCAATAGTTTGTACGAATAAGGCATCCTTTTAAAAGTCAAGTTCGAGTACATTCGCTATTAGAGCTGGATTTACACACTTCTTCAAACTCTTTTTCGATTCAGAGAAACCTTAAAATTATAAAGTGTTTTCGGAACCCCCTTGCTTACACATATATTTTTAGAAGAATATACCTTAAAATAATATTTAAAGTAGATCAACATGTTATATGTACTTAATGTAAAAACAATTGAAAAATACTGCATTTGTTATTGAAATATAAATTGTTAAGATACTCATTAAAAATATCAATTTGCGCTCCAGGTGTCAAGTACACAAGCATTATAAATAGTAAATGGAATGTATGCTTGTATTTTTTTACCCAAACTGTAGAAGTCTGGGCCTTTGAAGAAATCTCATGATATCCAGGGTAAGCTTGGAACCAAAATTCAAGATCAAGAACAATAGATTATGTTGATAGTTCAATCGCTCGTTCTTGTTCTGTCAGTAATAAAACCTGATTTTCATTAAAATATTGAAATTGATTTTTAATCCACTCCATAGAAAACGTGAATCCATTTTCCATACATATTAATAATTTTCGTTTTGATTTTTTTATTTTGACTCTTGGGTGAGTGAATGAATATTAACGACGCACTGTTCAGCTACACGAGGGCTTTTTGAGATGGACCTCGTCATTTTGAAACATGGTCAAGCGACGAGGACGACACCTGAGCTGGCACCCCCTCTCCTAACTACCACACCAACAGGAGGACGTTTGAGCTCTCGACAAATTTAACGTGCATCGCTCCCCTACAAGGCGGGTCTCTTATGGTACTGGGCTCGAACTCATGACATGCAGCCACGATGTCTTGACCACTAGGCTACCACGGCCACCATTTTGACTCTTGGAACCCTTGCATGCCTCATGGAGCCCCAGGGTTCCATGGAACACAGTTTGAAGACCACGGTTCTAGGCCAAAGGAATAAATCTGCGTCGGAACCTACTACTAAAAAGAATTTATGTTCAGATAAAATAGCGACTTATTTCATTTGGAAATAATATAATACAATCTTAAATTGTGTTGTATTATGGAATAATTGTAACTGTAACTATGGTTGGTTATTTCTTCCGGTCTGCATCCCCCTCTACGACTACTGCTCCATAGGCCATGGCCTACGTTGGCCTTATGGTAAATCCGTCTCAATTTATTATATGAATTTTTTAAAGAACGATCTCATTAATCATTTCCTCTCGGAAGCACCGACACAATTGGCGATTTCAAGCATTGGTGAAAAATATTTTGCTGTATTTACGAGGTTCTGTTCATTTCATAAATAATTAAAAGAATCATTTTTTAAATAAGGGAACGAACTTAGGAAAATTAAAAATCTATAAGGTCATTTTGGTGGTGAGGCTTCACAGAAAGTAAAATGTCATTTTTTAAATATAGGACAATCACTAAGAACACAATAAGCATATGCATGGGTTCTACGAAGAATTTCACATAAAACACGTCAGTTCTGCCGTATGTGAAAGTGGAACTGTAGATAACCAGAACGCGCCCTTTTTCAATTCCTACTATTAGCTCACTCTTCATATTTATCTTGTTCAAATTTTCAATCGTTAATAAAATGCATTTTAAGGCACTCAACTAAGTTGGAGTTTTATATACAGGAATATTTTGGATGATAATACAGTACTTTAATTTTACTAATAAAAATTAATTGATCAAAACTAATTATTCAAAAAATTCACAAATACAGCCACATCGGCATCATTTTTAGCGACTTAGCGAACATTTTGGCGACGTGTCAAAACTTGAAGGTTTTTCTCACATTTTAAAGCGCTCATTTAAGCTAAAAAATGGTAAACATTGCTTTGGGTAACAATACGATAATTTAATTATAATTAATTAAAATTAATTGACTGAAATGTAAGAATTACAGACACAGCCACGTTGGCTTCATTTTTAGCGACTTGGGTTAAAACTTTAAAAGATTTTTTTTTCTCACGTTCCAAAGCATTCATTTGAACTGAAATTTTATATACACGATTGTTTTGGATGACAATACGATACTTTAGAGATAATTAATAAAAATGAAGTGCCACTTAATGTTGTGATTCTGTCATATGTATATACATATTTATATTTATTGTAACTATTTGATCAAAAGTAATTTAAATAATATATATATATATATATATATATATATATATATATATATATATTGTTGATCTAAGCAGGAATTGACTTATTTTTTTTTACAATACTTGTTTAGTCTTTAAATTAAGCCGCAGCTATTTCAATGTTGTATACTCTAATAGCATTAAACAGGTGCAAACAGAAAGCAAAAGATAGGTACTGTGAGTTTATAAAATTTGAACTGCAACAATCGTACAGTATAATATTTTGCTGATGAATGCTTAGTTATGCTTTAACATCGCACGGAGGTTAATCACACCAGCTATCGTGAGCATTCGCTATCTATTGATATTTCTCATTTTAAAAACTGGTCACTCTATCGTTCAGAACAGGGGTGGTCAACCCGCGGCATGCGTGCCACAGTATGGCACGGTGGAGTTGTAACAGTGGCACGTGAAGGCTTACTGATCTGCAAAAGCTAATCCTAATATAGATGAATATTAAAAAAGTGGTATGATGGTATAAAAAAAGTAGTAACTCAAAAGCCTCATAAGTTAGTACTGAACTTTTAAAAATTATTTTGAATTAAATGATTCAAGTAACTTAGATTTATTTTATACCTAACCTAATTAACTGAATTTGTAAAAGGTTTACTAACAATCAAACCTAAGTTAGTACTTTTTTCTTATTTTTTATATATTTTTTTAATTTTGGCTAGATAGACCTACATTAAAAAACGCGTTATTTATTTAAAAATCTCATAATAAGCCTATATATATATTAGTGACATTTATTCCCTTGTCCATATTTGTGCGTTGGAAAAGTTGGAAGTAGCACTTTTCTCAAAAAGGTTGGCCACCCCAGTTTAGAATATATGCCTGATTATTACGATGACACACACACACACACTCAAGTCGGAACTTACCTCTAACGATTTCGAAGCTCAGTTAAACTTGACCGTGCAACAACCCCTATTATTACATCTCCAGAACTCAAAATTTAAGCTTCACCAATCAAGAGAATTTCGAGCTCACGGACACAAACATTATCCGGTCTTTTTATGCCATATATACTCGTGAAAATATAAGGAATTCTTTAGTATTCAGTTCATTTAGAACAGGCATGTCAAACACACGGCCCGCGGGCCACATGCGGCCCGCCAATACATAGGTTGCGGCCCGCGGAGACATTTTACAAAATTTTAAATATCAATCTTTAAAGTTTTTTTTATTTTTTGAAAATTTATTTTAAAGAAAATCATATTTAACAATCAAAATAGCCCTTAAATGAAAATTATTTTTAATATTTTATTTTTTTCATTTAACTTTACTATAATAAATGTTTTCTTAAATGCATTTATGAATATTTTTTCCTATAGATTACACTAGGATTCATCGTGAGTACGACTTTTATTTCTCTTTGAAATGTCCAATCAGCGAGAAACGAATAGCAGGACGTCAGAAGCAATTGAAGTTTTATTTTTCAAAATTCAAAAACGCCAAGATGAGACCAAGATAAAGTGTAGTGTTTACTCAATCGTTTGTGAAGGAAAGTGTATTTTTTGGTTTTTATTCATATTAAACAAAAAAGTTATTTTAATAAAAACATAATCAAGAACAGAGTACGAAAAGATAACTGAAGATGAACACCTTAATTTTCAAGAAAAATGGGAACTGCAATATCTTTTTCGCCAAAACAAATAAAATATAATAATATATTTTATTGTGCCTTACACGGTAAAAACTGTAATTCAGTTGTTAAGGAATTTAACTTTAAGGCACTATGACAAAAATAAAAAAACAAACTATGACAAATTTGTTGTGAATCTTTATGAAAACGAGTTGTCAAAATAGAAATAGTTCTTAAAAAATGAGAAAGAAAAAAATGTATTCACTAAATTTGTTGAATGAGAGTGAATACAAACATTGCACTGTTCAGCTACTCGAGGGTTATAGTTATATATATATATTATCTAGTTATTATATATTTATTAAAACTAGCTATATGTTATCACTTTTTTAATCGCAAGCAGATCATTTACTGAACAAGATTAGTGAACACTGAACTAAAGCTGTGAAATTACCGTATTTACTCGAATCTAAGCCACACTTTTTCCCAATGTTAATCCTACTTAAAATCGGGGGCGGCTTAGAATCGAAGAGAAAGAAATCTGTTGAATAGGGTATTAAGAGCAATTACGTTCTCATGTATGTAATCAAAAGTTTATAATAATGATAAAATAACTAATTCTTCACTTCTTATTAGTTCCCATTTTAACTTTTAATTTCGTAAAATTTGATACCGATAAACCATTTTACACTATTTTTCATTTTTCACAAAAACTTTTTGAGAATTTGGAGTGCGACCTAGAATCAAGGGCAGCTTAGATTCGAAAAAAAAACGGTATTATGTCCAGTATACAAATAAAAAAAAATTTTGAGTTTTTTTATTTGTGCTGGACATAGTACCCTGAAATTAAGTTTAAGTCGAAATTCTGTAACCAGCAGAGATGAGGAAATAGTAGAGATATATAGTCGAGTAGAGTCATATATTATACATAATACATATTTTTGATGCGCTTAAAGAAGTTTTGAGATGAGAAGTGTTCCTTGGAAAAGTTGACTTGTCCTGCAACTGATAGTGCACTTACCATGACCAGTATTACTAAAGGAGTTGCAAGATTAAAAGATTAAAAGTAAACAAGTAAACATTAACAAGTATATAAACATATTAATAATAATTTTAAACATTTTCATTGTATTACTCCACAGCAAGTACTGTTCTTTGGCATGTACTTGGATACATTGGACATGTTTTAAAATAGTCAGTAAAATTGTAACTGTATTCGAGCATGTAGACTTTGGTATCGTCGATTTGCTTCATTTCTGGAAGATATAGAATGTGAATTGATCGGTCAACCATATTGTATGAAAGTTCAATGGATTTCGTGTCATAAAGTGTTAAAACGATCTTTTAAATTGCTGGATGAAGTCATTATTTTCTTGAAAACGAAAAAAAAATATGAATGCGCTGAATAAAAAGATTCTGGCTATCTCAGTTGATATTACAGGTCAATTTAACTTAAGCTTCAAGGCAAAAATCCTTTTGTTACAATGCTATTTGATAATAACACTTTCAAACAAAAATTATTACAAACAGAAAGAGAAAACTTGTCTCACTTTTAAAGCTTTCAAAATCTATTGATTAAATAACTAAAATTAATATTTACAGAATATTCTCACCAAGATGAATTGTTAAAAATGGAATTTGATCGAATATTTCCTGATTTTAAAAATTTTGAATTACAATTTCGTTTCTTAATATCACCTCCCTCTGTCGATATTGAAGTTGTTGATGAAAACTTACAATGGAATTAATTGAAATCTATTGTGATTCTTTGCTGAAGTAAAAATGTTTGGAATTTGAGACTCTCTAGATTTTTATACATATTCATCTGTAGATAGGTTTCTTAAAATGTTATTTTTGGTTACGCGTATAATGAAGGGCTATGTTAAGAAGTATTTATTTATGCGAGATTTTTTTTTCTTTAATGAAAAGTAACAAAAATTCAGAGAGGTCAAGATTAAATGATCAACATTTATCAACATTTTCTTTAAAAAATTACATCAGCTCAGCACGTTCTACCAAATTTTGATGACTTGCTTTGAGGGGGGGAAAACGATGTCAAATATCTTCTAAAAGTAATATTAAATTGCATTTCATATTATAACTTTTATTTTTGTTTTTTTATAAGACATTATATAATGCATTGAGTTTTATAAAAAAATAACTTTAATCATTCTAAAAGTCCTGTTTTATTAATTTTTTGAACATTGAAAACATGCGGCCCTCAACTTAATATAAAATAGCTCATGTGACCCGTGATATCAAATGAGTTTGACATGCCTGATTTAGAAGGTTATACCAAACCTCTCAAGAGTGCAAATCCTTTGTGCCTTCATCCAACAATTGAAACTGCATTTTTTAGATAAAAATCCTCTCTCTAAATAAGCGTAAAAATTAAGAGAGCTTTATAAGTTTTTTTAGCTCCATACAACGAAACTCAAGGATCTCTTAATAAAAAAAATGAATATATTAACGAAAAGTAATATTAGGTAATGGTAATGAAAGCTCAAAAGATGAAGATATTCCATTGAAAATGAAAACGCTTTTCTTTAACTGGCTTTTTGGTAGTGATGACAAAGTATTGTGAATACATATGTTCAGTTACCGTTTTGAGGCATTCCTGGCAATTTTGAAGCAAAAATAGATTCATTTTTATTTTAACTTTAGAATTTAATCGAGTTACTTGGAATCATACACATTAGTATAGCTTAGTTTTTTAAAGGCTTAAAAAGACAAACATGAGTTAATAGAGTTTTAAATAACAGATGTAAATTGAACCAGAGTTAAAAGACATGTAGCTATATAGATAAAACTGTATAGCTATGCAATAGATAGTGGGCCAGCAGCTAAAAATAACCCGTCTTCATCACATTAATGTTAAATTAAAAAACAAAAATCGGTTGAACACGAGATCACGTTACAAATTTACAGCAGGTAATTGATACACAACTCATAAATCCTAAGATCCAGTCAAAAGAATTTTAAACTCTTCTCAGGAGCACAAAGGAGTAGATTCTTTTCAAATTGACTCTCCACTTTTTCAAAGTAAACGATATTTCCCATGCACTCCATCAAGTAGGACAGGAAATGACCCGGGAATGATTAAATAGCCCTCGCCTTCCAAGAGTTTTATCTATGCCAAATTGCCCCCACGAAATGGGCAGCACTGCATCAAGTGAATAAATGATCGTAATAGAGAACCAGAGAGGAGTGTCAAAAGATTTGGGCAACAGCCATACGTCATCCGACGCCTCGGGGCTTTGATTGGGATGTAAGGGGCAAAGGCCCTGGTATGCAGTAAATTTCTGAAGTTAGCAATTGAGACATAAAACAGACTGGTGGCACCTCAAAATGAAATCTCTATCTTATCATAATTATTCATTTGGATGCATTTTAATATCACACATGAGCGAGGGACACATTAATTCTAAACTGATCTCAAATTATCCTTTAAAAAATGTCTAAGAATTCTTAGCATAAATAATTAGCAAAATGATAATACGACACTGAGTAGACCAATACAACAAATAAATATGCATCTCATCATTCTTATAAACAATCAAAATACATACATTACGTTCTAGAACTATCATAGCACACTGCGCAAAATGTTAATGTGCCCAGGTGAACTTACAAGGAAAAACTCAAACGTTTGCGTCATCAATTTAAAAAAAAAATTGTGACACATTTTAATTGATTTTATTTAATATCTAGACAAAGAAAAATGGTGAAAATTTTCAGGAACAATCAAACATTACTACAATTAAATTTCCAAAATACTTTATACACATTTAATGTTCACGTCTAACACCTTAATACCTTTGATACCTTAAATGATTGGAACTTGAAGATTTTTTTCCCCCCCAAGAAATTTCGAACGATTGCACTACTTTGTTTTGAGATTTTAATATACTTTCAGTCCTCTACTAATATGCCTTCAATAAAAAATAAATGTCTTTGACAACTGATCTTTATTAATACCCATCGCTCAACACAGTTTTTAACGTAATTCATACTAAAAAAAAAAGAAGTTCCATGAAGATTTTACCCCCATGTTTACCGTAACACAACAAATTTACAGTATCAATAAAGGAAAATCGCGTTAATAATTGACATTGTTCTATAATAGGCTATTTGTGAAGAAAGTTGCACTACTTCAACCACTATCAAAAGCCGAGAGTTGAATGTGATATACTATCTGAGCTCTTCCAGATTTCCTCATAAAACTTTCTACATCAAACCTCGTGAAACATGAAGATCTTCTATTTGAATTTTCAAATTATTTCGCGCAATAATCTTTTATGAGTACGAATCTGAAATGTCCATATGACTTAAGTTGAGACTATCATTTCCGGTTATTATGATGTCTATTGTACAGATTGATATTTTCTCTGGTATATAAATGTACTATTTAAAAGACTTTTATTTATATTTCTTTATCGTTAAATCAAAATCTATGACGAACTTTTTCGATATTAAAGGATCCAATAATGTCATTATCTTTAAAGCTATTAATTTAATTTTCTTATATAGTTAATTCAAAATTTCCTCAAGTTCCATGCGTTTAAAATTTGCATTGTATTTTTAAGGTCCTTGCTTTCCATTCAAGGTTTCAATAAGAACAGGCTTCGAAAAAATGCCAAATTGAGAAAAATTACAGCTTTGTGATGAAAATTGAATGAAATTAGAAGAGAAGATGTTTACTTTTGCAAAACGGATTTTTAACTCAGAAAAACTACTTAAGTTGATAAATAAATAACTGTCTTCACTTAATACTTAAGGAGTGGAAAACTTTTTTCAGATGGGAAAGTACACTAATATTAATATAAAACTCACGCAATGTAAATTCAGAAACCTATTTATTAAAAAGTTTCTTCAAAACAAGGGAACGTCTGATCAAACTTACCATTCCACATTTTTATTTTAAAGTTAAGAACCTATTTCAAAATGAGAGAGAGAATTATGAGAAACGAAAAATAACATCAAATCATATGGAGGAGAAAGAAAAAGAAAAAATCAATTGCAGTACATTCTATTTTTGTTTTCCAATTTTTTGGTTATTGCTTTTTTGTTAATATCACTTACTTAAAAAAAAAACTTTTTAAACACTATTTACTTGGTTTTTTTTTTTTTTTTTTTTTTTTTTTTTTTTTTTCTTCTTTTTTCTGTTTTTCCGAATGTGATTACTTAACTCCATTAATAGCATTCTTATTAAAAATTACGAAGAATAAAATTCATTAATAAACACCATTTATCAAAAGGTCGAAGAGGGATTGCAAAGATCAATGTTGCTCTAATCATAAAATGCAAATTAAAACGCCTACACAAACGTGTTTAGAACAGGTTAAAAAGAACGCCTACGTTCCGAGAGCCATACAACTCCCCCTTCGCCCCACAGGATAGAGGATATTGAACACTATCAGTTTCGATGGTATTCATTTGTTCTTAAAGAATGGCTCAAAGTTATTAAAAATGTATTCTTAAGAAACTAATAGTAAAGACACTTCATAAATAATAGAGTAATAAATAAATAAAATATATATATTGTCATGGTTCCATGTTCTTGGTTCTTTCCGTCTGATATTAAGATGTCTTAGGATTTATTAGTCTTCTTTTTAATTTATTTACTGCTATATATATATATAATTTTTTACAGGTAATAAGAAGATACCTTGATATTTATGTCCACGTGTCAATTTAATTATTTAATATAAATCCTTAAAGTTAATTTTGGTTGAGGAAAAAATTCCTAACATATACCTTGGTATTTTAAATCTTCCTCTGAAATATCAAATTTTTGCAACTTGAGAAAGGATTATTCGGGCTGATTTATTGCTTATTTACGCCACATTTACAAATGGATTTCAGATTTCAAGGCACGATTAAGAGAAGAGCACGAAAAATTGAACTGGTATGGCACTCCATTCTCCTAACTCTTCCACGTTAAGTCAAAATGAGGACTGGTCGATAATTCCTTCTACACAAAGGAATTTTTGGAGCATCAAGACTCGAACTCATGATTCGACCGAAAACACGGCGTTCTCTGGTCATTGGCTCATGACCAATCAATTGTTGTTGACGTCGCATTTCGAAACCATACGAAAGCTATTGGCGACGGACCTCGTGATTTTCATTCGGGACAAAATTACGCTGACGACTTCTGAACTGGCACTTAATTTTGCAACGTTTGTACAACGTCAAGTGAGAACTTAAGGGCCTCGAAAAATTTAACGTACATCACTCCCTCTAAAAGGCACAGTTTACACTCAGAATTCGAACTCACTCGGCAGCCAATGCTGCATGGAATTTTTTTTTTTTTTTTTTCATTTTACATTGACGAATCCTAACATAAATTAACCTTTAATTCCGAACATAAACATCCTCCTAAATTTCTAAGACTTTAGCCAATTACCACCATATTAAAGCCGATGATGAAAAAGTCAATGCATGAAAAATAAGCTATCACTTCATCAAATGGCAGAAGAAGTAAAATCAAAGAAATATACATAGTAGCTTCCATCGATTGTTGCTTTCTGACGTCACCCTGAAGCACTCTGATCGGACCTCTAATTTTCAGATAGTCAAATGACGAGGACGACATCTGTATAAATTTATGGAAGCGCTTCGATTTTTAAAAAATCGAAATTGAACAATGTATGTGTTCCCGCTAGAAATCATTTATTGGAACTGTGTCACTTCCCTCTGCTCAGCCGCTAATACTAGAGAGGAGAATAGATCTGTACAGAAATCAGATAAGCTGAATTTGGGTTGGATACATTTAACAATGGACCACTTAGATTTAAATCTTTTCTTGATAACCATATGAAGAATAAATTTTGTGTATTTGAGCAAATAAAATAAATTGGCAGTAATTTCACTTAAATTGGCATAATAAATTTTATATGATTATTACCATTCAAACTAAAACTAAAACTGTAAATAACAGATGTTTTACATTTTTTTTCTTTGATTAGATCCCTACTTTAATTTTTAATTTTTTTTTCAGTTATTTTTTTGAAGGTTTCTTACAATAAATGTACTTTTCAGAGAAGTTCATAACAATTTACATTTCGGTCCATGTATAAAAAAAATCAATATATTTCTAAATTCCTTAAATATAAATAAACTACAATTATATTCTTTATTTTACTTTAAAAATTCATGTCCAGATTTTTAAAACTATATAAAGAGTACTCATTTAGAAACAAAATATATATATATACCCAAGAGAAAAAAAATCTATGACAAAAAAAATATTGACCAATTCATTTTTTCCCCCCATTTTTTAAAGAATAAAATATTGTTTCTACATATTTGAGTATTGTTTCAGAGATGATGTACGACAAAACATATCATCCAAAAATATAAGATATATCTACAGATATTCTATGTTGCAAATTATAAGAGAAAATTCTGTACAACCGTAATAAAGAGGAACTTTATCAATTTTTTCCACAAATATTTTTAAAAATATCCATTCAAATGCATATATAACCAGATAACAAAAATTTGTGTTTCACAAGAGACAAAAATTGATTAATCACTACAGTTCTCAGTAGTTTCTAGATTTCTAATTAAATTAACACACTATTAATAATACCAAGTTCTTACAGCAAACATTTATACATAGAATATTTCTTGATAACAGAAAACACAAATGTAAATGTGACATCACTTTTTCAGATCTTTTTGTAATATAATAAAAGAAAAAACTCCCTGATAGTCAAACTATAGTTCAACCAAGTATAAACTGTGATGTATCAATTCTGTGAATCAGATTAATTCCAAGTTTGTTTTAATTCAATAAAAAAAAAAAGAGCTTTACCAAGTCACACCAAACAATGTACGATTCTTTCATTAATATTTAATATTCCTTTTCTCTGAACTTTTATAGATTACTTAAAAATATTTGTCAATCGCATTTTATCAAAATATTCCAAATTAAAATGATATTTCAGCAAAAATTGAACTATACATTCAATAAAATTTGAAAAAATACATAATTGACTTAATAGGAAAGAATTTGAAAATAATAGAACAATAAAGGTAACCCTTTTCAGAAAAATTAAGGTAAAAATAATAGCTGCCTAAATGAAACAATATAAATAATAGTTCTCCAAATATAAAGTACAATGATGATAAATCTTTATATGAAATATATATTGTGTCCGATAGTACAGATTGACTTAATCACAAAAAAAAAAACTTTTACAAAATAAGATAATGATTGAACCAAAACAAAATGAGTTTTAAATGATATTCTAAAAAAAAAACACATTGCCTTAAAAATAAGAATATTTAACAAAACAAATACGTAAAATGAGAGCTTAAATAAATAGTAAATAAACTGCCACAAAGAAATCAAAACTCCAAGAAAAAAACAAATATTTATACAGCTATAATTCACAAATAAAGAGCTTGTTCATAGCACTTTTAATTAATTTTACCATATAATATATAACATTTCCTCATATTTCTGGCAACTAATAAAACGTTACAATATTGTTATTGATGAAGAATTTATCTTTTAGTAACTTTAAACAGATTTAAATGGGTGGAAAACTACTCATATAACTTATCTATCAAAAATGAAAAAAAAGGTCAATATTATAAATTAAGAACTTTAATGGGCAAAAATTAGCCACTGATTAAGAGGAAATTGTGTTCAAAGGAAACAAAAAATTTTTGCATTATAGGTATTTCCTCTACATACAAAGAAAGTATCTATTGCACTTAAAATTTGAAAGCAAGAAAGTATATAATTTCAATCCCAACTTTTATAATATTTTAATAATATCACTAGTCCAAACTATCTAAGTATATCTTTACAACTCAATATTGAAATATATGAATAGAAATAAAAAAAATTTACTTTCCTCAAAATATTGCTACTTTAAATAAAATTGCGTGGTGAAAAAAGGATAATTCAATGAAATAGTAAGTTCTATTAATAATAAATATATAGAAAAAAAATTTAAGTTCCACATAATTTATTCGCTTAGTTATACTTAATTTTAAATTGCTAAATATGCAATATAATAAAGATATCATAGATCTGTTAAATTTATCATAAAAAGATATATTTAAAAACCATAAAAAGTAAAAGTGCATTTAAAAACTCACCTAAATCTTCCATTTTTGCAGGAGAACTGTGTAATACGGGAGATTCAAAAATAAAACTTCTGAGAATAACTTTTTTTTCTTTTATAACTAAGATACTTTATTCAACGAAACGATTCTGATATTCACTTGTAGAAATTATCTCCAAAACTGAGCAACTCAGAGCCCGAGAAGAGAAGGATTAGTCCAGCGTGATCTGTCAATCAGTTTAAATACCACGATTACTGAACACCGATCATACATGAGTCAATCATAAACATTTCGCATGCACTTGACACAACTTTTACGTCTACGATAAAAAAATGAGTCACTCGTCAACTATCTTCTCAATGATTTTAATGTTACCGCTAGATGGCGCACTACTTCCAGTTCATGATTGATTTGTCAATCTAAGAAATTTAGTCAAGTATTTATTACTTGGTTTCTTTATAATAAACAGAATACATTACTTCAAGTAAAAAAAACTAAACGATCAATGAAAGGGAAAAATGAAAGATATTGACATCATGCATTAGTTTTAGTTTCGTTTTCTATACAATGGTACAAATAATGAATGAAAATCTTTATTGATTTATTTGATTAACAGTTTTTGAAGATGTAAGCTGAATTTCGTTAATATTCTATTCATCACAGGATTAATTTAATAATGTTACAAATCAGTAATATCTTTACTAAATTATTTTGAAATAAATAGGTAATACTCATCTCAACTCTTCTCCAACTTTTAAATGTTTATATTTGAAAAAAAAGCAGCGTGTTGCTCCGTATACGATTAAACCATAAATCAAGAAACCTTTCTACTCTATAATCCACATAGGAACAATCAAAGCATCATGGAGGTGTAAGGATATACTTATATTTGATATTGATTTAAAAGTTTGCTTTAATCTTTTGGAAAGGATAACACGGGTGGGATGTGTCATTTATTATCATCCTTTCATGAAAAATCATTTTTACTTACGTGCATTTTAACAAGATTATAAACAAAAACTTTATACAGTTTTTAGTTATTACTAATATATTTACAAAATAGTAAATTAGAATACATTTTCTTTGGGTAAATTCTTAATTAATACAATGCTAGGCGGTATTTTTTGGCGAAAATTCGGGATGGGGGATACTAAGGGCTAGCTATTTTATTAGAGAGAAATAAGTGCAAGATTTACTAATTTAAAAGCAAATTTACTGTGTTAGTGGCTGAAGTGAATGTTCATTTTTAAAGTATTATGTTGGTTTGTTTTAAATATAATTAGCGTTATCAGTTATAAAGACCATGAAGCAAAATACATATCAATATGTGGAAAACATGCACTCTGTTTGTAGTGAATGTATCTTATCAGGTAATATTGCTATTGTTCATGTTGGTAACACTTTGGAAAAACAGTCACTGCACCATGATTCCTAAAGCTGATAAGTATCTTCATCTGAAATACTGAAAAATATCTTAAGTTTCATAATTGTGATATGTTTGGCAAAAAAAAATGCAGGTGGATCCTAGCAGGGAATGCTGCCAACTTTAAAATATCACTAAAAGTGGAAATTCCCCTAATCCTTTTGTACTTAGCAATAAATGGTACTTATGTATTATCACAACAATCGCCAACTCTATTAATAACTCGCCAAGTTGACAACCCTGATTTCCTGTGTATCATATGCGCTGAATTGGCATCCATGTGTTTCCTTTCATAAAATGCTGCCAATAGATTGTGCTAATACGTAAATACTCTATAGATAGTCTAAAGCAGTTGAACTTTTATCTTCTTTCATATTCAGTAGAGATGAAGCTGAAAATAAATACCAATGAGATAAATGTACTGCAAATCCTTACTAATAAATGTTGAGTGAAAAAAACAGCATACTAAAGCATTGAAATATAAAAAATTTCTAGGATTATTTCATAGTACTTATCAATTATTGAGATCAGGCTAGGCACCTGCTTTTTCGAGTTGTCATGAACACAAGTATTGTGTATTCAATAAGACCTTTTACTACTAACATTTAAAAGAACAGAGTTTAGTTTGTTTTCTACATGTTATCTTGTTTGGTTGCATGGTTCTTATAACTGTCATTAACTTTGTTATCAACAAATTGTTGCTGATTGGCTTGAATGGTGAGCAAAGAATACCTGCTTTAAGCCCAGTTATCCTTAAGTATAAAAAAGAGTTTGTTTGTTATGGTACAAATCTGAACAAGAAAATTTACTAATTATTTCATGCCTTTATAGGATTCGAAAAATCAAAAGGTGTTTATCCTGCCAAAATATCCTTAATAAATAATATCAAAAGCCTCAAAATATTCTCAATAAAAAGAAATTGACTGTATAAAGTCATAATTTGGCTCAAGTTTTAAATGAAAGAAAGTATGTTTTTTCCTTTGAGTTATCATTTTCTTAATAGTAGTTTGATTGCAAAAGTTGTGTGTGTGTGTGTGTGTATGTGTGTGTGTGTGTGTGTGTGTGTGTGTGGTGTGTGTGTGTGTGTGTGTGTGTGTGTGTGTGTGTGTGTGTGTGCGCCACTCACATTATCTATACTAATATAAAAGAAAGAGTTTGTGTGTTTCAGCTATTCCAGCCAAATTAAGATACCCAGATGTATGAAACTTGGCATGTAGAAGCTATAGGTTGTTATGCTATTAACCTCAAAGAGTTTTTTTCGAAATTTGCTTTAGATTTTTTTAAAATTCAATTTTTATGCGATTTTTCAGCTAAATAGAGATATGACGTCATCAGCTCTGTCAAGTCTTAACTTTGCGAAAATTAATATTTTGAGCAGTTTTGGAAGGGGTTTTAGCACATTTTATTGTAAATATATTTGTTTATGGTTGTATTTATTCGTTTTTCAACTCTTTGGAGAGGAATTACATTTGTTTTTCGAAAAAATCGTTGTCAAAAAAAGTTTTTTCTAAATTTAATTTTTTTGATTGGCAACACTACTTTGATAACAGCAGATTTTCAATGTTTTAAAATGTGAATCGTATTTGATTCTCAACGTATTTTATCCTTTTCCATACTTAAAAAAAAGGTAGGCAATATGTACCGTTAAAGTGTACTGATATTCAAGGCGATGTGATTTTGTTCTTCACTTAACTTTTGGCGTCAAAAATTTTGTGACGGGATATCAACATCAGATGGATTGTTAGCCCACCAACGTTAGGAGACAATACTAAAGTTTCGCCACCGTTTTAAATTCATGTAATAATTTTGTCATGTGTATAATTTTTGTTTATAATTTTTTCTTATCAACTTTTGTGATTTGTAATAATGCATGCTGATTGCACAGTGGAAAAAGTACCCATCTTGCCATGTCTAAGGTTATTAAAGCTACTACCACTTTTAAAGATGTTTACTTCCCATAAAATGTTCTATTTCATTTTATGCTCCTGATTAATCTTAGCTGTACTATAAGCCTGATTACATCTTTAAACCTTTTTGCTATATCTGTAAAATTTTTGCTTCCCCTATGTTTATTAATTTTATGTTATTCTTAGAGTCAACAATGCAAAAACATATGTGCATATTTTGGTACTAAACAGTTGTAAGGACCTTGGGTTTGCACGGTAGCTTTTCCTTATTCTCACTAACCTGAATGTTGGTGGTATTGTCAATCTACGGTTGTGCTTGGGGGGGGGGCTACAATTCATGTGATTTTGATATCACAGCAACAGAAGGTAGTTGGCCCCAACGTAAGTAAAGCTGCGAACTAAATCATTGCTTGAATATCAGTACACTTTAGCGGTACGTCTTGCCTACTTTTAGTGTCACCACACCCAAATTGGTCACATGCGAATCACTCCTTAATATAAAAGCAACAAAGATTTTTACATGCTTTTTTTTAAAAGAAAGATCAGTTAGATTTTGGTGGGAAATAGCACGATTTGCATGGTGCCAATTTCGACTGCAGTGATGTGAATACCTAAGAATACAAATTTTTATTTATAAAGAAGATTTTCTGACATATTCTTTTTTTTCTGAGCTGTTTAAGGTAGTTTAATCAAAATCAGACTTTTGCTTATCTATTTAGGGCTGCTTTCAGTTTGAATTAATGTTAAAATTTCTACTATATGCTAGGTTGCTTCATATATATTTACGTTTATTTTATTCATGTTTAATTTTTTATATTTAAGATTTTCTGGCAAAATTAAGGCTTAATTTTCTTTTGATTTTGATAACCTTTTAGTTTTAATTAATGCTATATTTTCTATTTTAGTGTCACACACTTTTATATTTGTTTTTCTGAACTGTAATTTTCTTGCTCATTGTAATTTTAATTAATTATTTGATGCTGTGAATCAAAAATTAGTTTTTAAGCCAAAAAATGATTTGTGAAGCTTTTTGTGAACAGAAGCTTAGATAATGAGGTACTTATGTATTAGCATCACCACATCAAAATTGGTGCCATGTGAATCACATCTTGAGACCAAAACACTCTAGATTCTAAATTTCTTTTATAAAAACCAATTAATTAGCATGACTATTTGGTCGGGAAAAAGCAGTTCCTATGACATTTCCTTTCGATGAGAAGAAAAAAGGGGTACATATGCATTATTGCTACATATTAAGGACACATATTAAGCACCTGGTGGCCAATTCAGGGTGTATGACATATAGGAATTAAGGGTTGCCAACTTGGTGAGTTATTAATAGAGTTGGCGATTTTTGCAATAATACATGAGTACTGAAAAAAGCTTATTGCTTTTTTTCCTTTTTCGGAAAATTCCATGTTTCGTTGATGTAGCAAAATAGTATCAAAATCTAGCTTATAACAAAAAGAAAATGAACTGACGTATTATTACAACAATTGCCGACTTAATAACTTGCCAAATTGGCAACCCCAATTTCATGTGCTGTATGCACTTAATTGGCAACCATATGCTTTATTTCATGTAATGTTGCCAATAGGTTGCGATAATATGTAAGTACCATAGAAAATGACACTCCATTCAAACAAATTGGGATTATCAGAGTGCCAATATCATGATTTTAGGTAGAATTTATGATACTTATAATATTAGTGTCATCACAGCCAAATTAGCGCCACGCTAATCGCTCATTAATATCAAAACAACTAAGATTCTTAAGTGTTTTTATATGAAAAAAAAATCAGTCAAATTTTGGTGGGATATAGCGTGATTTGTGCTTTGTGTGCCGGTTTGTTTGTGGTGTTGCTAATATGTAAAAATACGAATTTTTATTTATGTATGAGATTTTTCGACATGTTTTTTTGTTGTTTTTTGTTCTGAGCTGTTTGTGGTGGTTTAGTCAAAATCAGACCTTTATTTTTATATTTAAGGTTGCTTCTTGGTTTGAATTAATGTCATAATTTCTACTATATGTAAGGTTATTTCATATATATTTATATTTATTTTCTTTTTGTTTCAATTTTTCATGTTTAAGGCAATCTGGGAGTTTTTTGTTTGTTCAGAGCTCTGATTATGGTAATTTCACCAAAATTAGGGCTTAATTTTTCTGTTTTAGATATTTTAATATAAATTGTTATAATTTGTATGTTAGTGACACACAGTTTTATATTTGTTTATTTTCTAAACATTAAATTTCTTGCTTATTTTTGTAGTTTTTATATTAATTATGTGATACTGTGACTCACACAAAAAATAGTTTTTAAGCCAAAAAATTATTTGTGAATCTTTAGATTATAAGATACTAACGTCACCGCAGTAAAATTGGTGCCAAACAAATCACACCTTCATGTCAAAACAACGAAGATTCTAACATATTTTATATGTGAAAAACGAATCACACACAGTCAGATTTTGGCAGAAAATGGTGTGATTCATGTGTTGCCAATTTGGCTGTGATGACATTAATAATACTGATAATAATTGCTCATTCATGAACACAAATATCAGTAGATTTTTTAGACAATGGAATTAAACAAAAAAAGTAGTACTAAATTAAACTATTTGCTATAAACAGATTAGCAATATTTATAAAAAACTACCTTCCATTTTTGTCAAACATGTTTGCTATAAACAGATTAGCAATATTTATAAAAAAAAAAACTACCTTCCATTTTTGTAAAACATGTTATTAAATACATTTTAGTATATGTTCTACATGTTTCTTTTGGGGGGGGGGCTTCATAATTTTTATAACTGATAAGTACTCATCTTAAGATCTCATGGAAAGATAGTTAACTTTATTCATCAAGAAGATCTTCACGGAAACTATTGATGTGATTGAATGCATAACTAAGTAATTTTCTTTTGCACTTTAAAATTCTGAGTTGATGCAATTTTTTGTTATGTTGCAACATGGTTTAATTTTTTTTCTGACAATCTGTTCTTCATATAGACTTTTGAAGATTTTATACATATGCATTGTAAATATTTGTTACATATGCATACATTTCTATGATTTTTTTTTTTTTTGGTTGAAAGAAAAAGTTATTGTTTTTCTTCCTTTATCAGCAAATACCATGTTTTCATCATTACAGGAAAACACATCAGATGCTGATCAATGTTGATCAAATTTTTTGTCACATGGCATCTTGGCTTAATTTTGCTTCTGACAATCTTCAAATATATAAATTTATTTATACCATTTGTGATCGAAAAATCTTTGTGAAAAAAAGATGTAGCTTAATACAATTTTCTGATATTTCTCTTAGTATTTTTTTAAAATTCATTGCTGATGCGGTTTTCCTTCTCATGGGATCACGTTTTAACTTTGCTTCTGATATGTTCCTCATTTGTTTTATGAAAATCATATAATTTATACAAATCATCCTGTCCATATATGATATATTTCAAGGATCACTAATTATGTATCATTGTATTTTCTCATTTGTTCTTTGCGACTGAATGACAAATATTTTTAATCAAAATATTGCAAAAAATTATTGTTTGAAAATTAATTTTTTATCAACAAGGATTATTATTTCTCTCATTAGGTTCATAATTGTTTTTTTTTTAATCTGTTTTTGATGGGTTTTTTTAAAATTTTGGTTCTTACTAATTTAATTTTTTCACTATTGTTTTACATCTAAATATTATATTAAATGTAATGTAGATGTTGGATAGTATTACATGCATTCCTCATGTAATTTAATGCTGCAGTGAATTTAATTTAATAGTTTATTACAATATAGGCCTATTTTAGGTGTGTTTTTAAATTTTAGTTTGTACTAATTTAATTTTTTTCCAATTGAAGGCTTCCTAATATTTTATTTATGATAGTACTTTAGTGAAATGGTTTATCATAATTAATTTTTTCTTCTGATTTATATATTTCATGTTATTTTACTCATAGTTCCCATAGCAGAAATATGCTACTATTATTACTTTTCTGTTATAATATTTATTTATATTTTCATTATTTCATTCCTATTTACCCTTTTAGCATGTTAATTTTCTCTCTTACATTCAAATATGTTTTTATGAAATCATTATTAATTGTTAAGCAAAATTTCAATATGAACACTCATAAAAAAATTATTTTTAACTTTTGGATACACTGCCATGTAATGGCTCAATCCTTTTTAAAATATATCATGTTTGCAGAAAAAAGCTGAATTTTATTTTATTTTTTAAATTTAACCTGTGCGAAGAATGGGTACTTCAGCTAGTTCTTAATAAAGAATGACTCTCAGAATTTGGCACCAGTTGCCTAATATTTGCATCATATATAGTACTACAGCTCGTTTTTGAAACACAACACTGCTGCAAGCAAAACTGGATTGTGTTGAATTATGAAATACCATTTCATAAATGAGTTTTGTCATTACAATTAATAAAAATGTTAAAGTAAATTAATTTAATTGCTACCAAGTAAATTGTTATAAATAAAAAAATGATGGATTTCATTAAAATAAGAATTAAGAACATTGATTTAATTATATTCAACTATATTAATAGAAATATGCAGAAGAAAAAACACTAATTTTACTTAGGGAAGATATCTTTTTCTATCACAGGGCTGTCAGAATCGTCATTAATCATATATATTCACACTAACAATTTTCAGACATTCATACTTGAATGCAATCGAATCTGTATTCATGCATAACTTAAGCACAGCTTTCTTTTCTTTTTCAATCAATAAAAGAAAATAGGAAAGGACTCAAGAATCACTTCGTTCAGCCATGGCGATATCAAATCTCTTGCTTGCAAAATACTAAAAACCATTAGAAATGGAATAATTATTGTGAAAAAAATGGTATTAAACGAGTCTAATAGAATTGCAATTTTTCCTCTCGCAGTAGGATTGTGACAATTTCAGTCTGCTGCCAGATGAGTTCACCTAGGAATAAAACAAAAATGTCTGTATCAAAACTATATTTTTGTGGAACTTTCAAAATTACATTTTATTTTATTTTTTGTCTCAAGTTTTATGGGGCCATGATAACCTAGCGGTCATGGTCACAAACTCGTTGTTTAGTCTCAGGTCAAAGTCCTGATGACGACTGTACACTGAAGATCCACTGTGTAAAGAGGCTAAGTGAATTTTACAAACATATCTCAGTCACAAATATCATAAATTTCAGCAGTGAATGGATTAAACTGAAAACATATTTCCAATGTTTTTTTCTGTTAAGAAAAATTATTTTTCTTGATTGAAATAAGTTTGTACAGTTCATTTCTCTTTCAGTTTTTAAATTGTTTACTGCTTTTATCAAAGTTCAGTCAGATCTCTCTGTTTTTGTGTGGTTGATAGGGTCTGTGTATAAAAGAAATCAGACAAAGTATTTTGAAATTTCATAGATATTTACATCAAATAATTTTTTACTTATTATTGTAACAAAAAATTCATAGAAAATGGCCATACAAAAACAGGTTTGTTTGTAATATATATATTAATAATATTAATTACTTTAAATTACTAATTAAGGTTTTTTTTTTTCAGTATAAAAGACAATGCAGCCCTTCTTTCTAACATTGAAGTAAGAACATTGAAATTATATGTGTTATAGATGACTCTCTTAATTTAATTTTGCACATTATGACTACTAGCACAATGAAAAGTAAGGCTACTATAATATTTTGTTAGCAAACAGTGGAAATAACGGCAATCGCAGAAAACTATGCCTAAATTAAATATTGTTGTATTAAAATCTGTTGTATTGATTTTCCAGCATGTTGATAAAAAAATACACAGGCCTTATGTGCATATCATTAATATTAGTGATAGAAGAAATAATACATATTTTTCCTATTTTCACATCTTTGTAAAGTAGTAGCATTGCAAACATTACATCAACAATAGTTTCTTTTAAAATTGGCCATAAGATTAGTTACACAGTATTACATTTATGTGCATTAAGACTATTAAAAACAAAAGCTAAGTGTTAATATTTCTAAAAAATTCAATTTTTCTTTCAGACTGATGGTCCTCTCACGGCAATTTCTATTATAGGATCTGCTTTGGGTTTTCTTTAAAGTACTTAAAAAATTCTCACAGATCTTTCTGATTTAAAATTAATTTCTAATGGATATAGCCTTTGTGCAATCTTAAGATACATCCATTTGCTACTTTGCCTGAACTAAACGCTAGACATAATCTCATCCCAGGAATATCTCAACAATTTTTGCTAGAGGTCAATTCAATCTCTTTTTATTACTACCTATTAAAAAAAATTCTCCATCTTTAATTGCATTTTTTTTCCCTGATTCTTTAGCATTTACAACAATTTATGGTATTCTTGTTTGAAACTAACTTTAATTTCTCTCTCCAAATGATTGGACATAATTTAACCTCTACACAAACTAATATTTTCAGTTTTATCCAAACTGGAAAATCATTACATTTTTATTCTGTGAAAACATGGAATCGTTCTTTTATGTTAAATGATTTTGCTTTTATGAATTTGTGGTCAGAAACATGGAAGTCAGAACTATAATTAAAAATTAAATATCATTCCCCTTTTTTAAAAAAATGACATAATTTTAACCTTGATAGATTCAGTAGATTAATTTAATATTTGTATACATTTTGATAACACAGTCTCTTAATGTTATAAATGTGCTATATTTTTCAAATATTTTAAGAAAAATAAGATTTATCATTTTTTTTAGGTATGAAATGTGTAAAAGTGTATTAATTTTAATTAATTAATTTTCAAAGGTGTTAACACTATTGGAAAACTTGAAAAGTGACCTGAAAAGACCCAAATACTCTGTGCAAATAAATGAAATGAAAGGACAGTTGAGCGAAAAAGAGAAAAGTCTACAGCGTCTGAATACTATTGTATATGAAGTAAATACCCATACATTATAATATTTTTCTGCTTAAGTTTTTATTATAATAATTTGCAAGTTTTTAATTTTTCATATTTATTATTACTAGCCATGTAATAAAAATTTTTACATGAAACATAAATTTATAATTTGTATTTAGATTCAAAACAATCAAATAGAAAGTATGTATTATTAAGCATTCACACTTTAAATCTTATTTTCATTTAGATTCTGAAATAAAATAACCTAATTGCACTACTGGCCATTAAAATTGCTATACCGAGAAGATGACATGATATAGACGTGAAATTTAAATGATAGGAAGAAGGTGCTGTGATATGCAAATGATTAGCTTTTCAGCACATTCTGACAAAGCAGGCATCAATAAAGACACCTACAATGTGTTCAAATGAGGAAATTGTTCAGCCGTTTTCTCATACAAAAATTGCATTTGAACTTTATTGCCAGGTGAAAAGTTGTTGTGATGCCTTGTGTAAGAAGCAGAAATGCATGCTAGCATATTTCTGACTTTGATAAAGGTCAAATTGTAGAGAAATGGGATTGCAATTTATCATATCACAGTATTGCTGCTTGTGTTGGTCAAGATCCAGTGACTGATAGCAGAATATAGAATTGATGAGTTCAGGACAATAATACAAAATGCAGTGCTGGATCTTGACAGCCCACTATCATTAGCAGCTGAGAAGACAGTCCTGTTACCCGCATAGCCTTAATGGATCATGCAGCCACGTCAAGATTTGGTGTTGTTTGCAAGACATCAAGTGTCTGCATGAACAGTTTGTTGATGTTTGCAGCAGCATAGATTCTAAGCTCGGAGAACATGGCTGTGGCTTTCTTTGATGCTGCATCACAGACAGAAGTGTCTTCAATTGTGTGATCAACAACAAACCTGGGTGCACAAATGATGAGATGTCACTTTTTCAGATGAATCTAGGTTCTGTTTACAGCATCAAGATGGTCGCATCCATGTTTGGAAGTATTGGGATGAACGCAGGTTGGCAGTGTGCATTTGTTATTATCATACTGGCCCATCACCTAGTGTGATGGTATGGGGTGCTATTAAATGCATGTCTTGATCACCTCCTGTTAGCATGATTTGAGCTGTGCATGTTATTTCTGGTGTGTTATGACCCATGGCTCTATCCTTTATTTGGGCCCTGAGAAACCCTACATTTCAGCAGGATAATGCACGACCACATGTTGCCGGTGTTGTATGGACTTTCCTTGATACAGAAAATGCTCAGCTGTTGCCCTGGCCTGCATGTTCACCAGATCTCTCACCAATAGAAAATGTCTGGTCCATGGTTGCTGAGCGACTAGCTCATCGCTGTACGCTAATCACTACAGTTGAGGAGCTGTGGCATCATATTGAAGCTGCATGGGCATCTGTACCTGTACATGCAATCCAATCTCTATTTGACTCAATGCCCAGATGTCTAAGTGCTGTCATTATACTGCTAAAGATGGTTGTTCTGGGTACTGATTTCTCATGATCTATGCACCCAAATTTCTTGAAAATTTAATCACTTGTTATTTTCAGTTTAATATATTTGTCCAATAAATATCATTTTGTTATCTGCATTTCTTCTTGGTGTAGTAATTTTAATTGCCAGTAGTGTATGTGGCACAAATATATTTTAAGAGTGTGGTAGTTACTGTTATGGTTGTAATACTTGCATTTCATTTAGAATTTCTTTTTTTTTTCTTGTATAAATTAATTTTAATTTTGTTTTTTAATGAAATATAACTTAACTTTTTTTCTCATCTTGAAGGCTGTGAAATATCTAGAAGAAATGCCTTCTGCGACTCAAAGCCCTGAATCTGTAAAGAATTTCTTAACTGCCATTGCACCTTATAGTTTAACCAAGTAAGTATTATAAACACTTATTCAGATGAAGTTTTTTACTGAATATTTATTCTTTCATTTTAAGTTGAATTTATTCTTAATAAAAGCACCATTGCTGTATTTGCAATTTTAAATTGAATAATTTGTATTAAAAATACACTAATTATTATGTTTTCTAAGCAGTGTTTCATTAGTAGATCGTCTTTTAAACAGTTTTGCTCTCTCACATTTTATTGAGTTGTTCTGAACCTTTTGTATTTTATTTATGGTTGGTATTATTCTATTTTATGTTATATTATAGATTGTTTTAGATGTATAAAATAACTGTTTGCTTCACAAAATTTTGTCAAATGTTTTCGTGCATTGTTATTTTTTAAAACAAATTAAACTTGAATTTAATACTAAATTGTTGTTGTCAACATTTCTTATTAATTTCTTGCTTTACAATGATTACTGATCTTCTACCTATAAAAAGGTAACTCTAATTTAAGTTGCCATTTAATTTTAATTTAAAAAGATAGATAATCTAAAACTTTTATGAATATGTTATTCCTTTGTCATTATTGGTAACCTGCCTACCAAACATTATTATTTAACTTTTTCACAATTCTATAAATGCCATCAATGAATAGAATGAGTTCCTTTGAAGGAATAGTAAAACCAATGTCTGTGTTAGTGTTTTATTGATGTATAATATTTGTTAAGTAATTAACATGTGACAAAATAGCTTATAAGGTAGATACAGAGTTTTAATTGATAATATTGTTCCTTTAGAGTAAGAATCCCTTAAATAATCATTCCAGATTGGCCGTTAAATAATCCCTTGGAGAATTTGAAGAAGAAATTTGTGAGAGCGCGGAAGATCAGAACTCTGTTAGTTTTGTTAGGTGTCGTTCCGTTTTGTGATGTCGTGTGTATATGTTTAAATAATTGTTAAATTAAAGATCAGTTTGGCCACATAACTAATGTGTGTTTATTGAAGAGGATGGAAAAACTTTATTGGCGTAGTCTAAAGGATCTTACCAGAGGATATTAAATTAACGTCAAATAAAATAAAGCACTCAAAACAAAACGGAAGTAATCTTTTTTGGAAAAAAAATAAAGTAAGGCCTCATTTCTATAATATGACTCCTCAATTGTGATCAGAGAGAAATGAAACATTAATTTATGTGTTTATGTGTACAAGTTTTCTAAATGAATATGTAAAAAAAAAATTTTCGCACGCCAGTGCTTATTCTTGTTTTGCCATATTGGTAGTATAGATGGTAATCCTGTTTGTATATGGCAGTATTTGACAAAGTTCATAAATAACATGACATGTGTTAAGTATATTAGTTAATTAAATTTTGTTTGTTTGTTGAATACATCAGTATTCTAAATGATAAATTTGTTGGGATACGTCAGTATTCGGCAAATTTCGTAAATAACACGACATGTGTTAAGTATCGTAGCTAATTATTTTCTTTGTTTTTTCCAAATACATCAGTATTTTAAATGACAAATTTGTTTGAATACGCCAGTTTTCGACAAATTTCGTAAATAACACGACATGTGTTAAGTATATTAGTTAATTAAATTTTGTTGTTTGTTTGAATACATCAGTATTCTAAATGATAAATTTGTTGGGATACGCCAGTATTCGGCAAATTTCGTAAGTAGCACGACATGTGTTAAGTATATTAGTTAATTAAATTTCGTTTGTTTGAATACATCTGTATTCTATGTAATAAATTCGTTGGATGCGCCAGTATTCGGCAAATTTAGTAAATAGCACGACATGTGTTAAGTATTTTAGCCAATTAAGTTTTGTTTGGTTGTTGAAATACATCAGTATTTTAAATTGTAAACTTGTTTGGATACGACAGGTTTCGACGTGTATTAAAAGTATAAGAACCATTTGTTTATTTTATTTACTGTATTCTTGTGTTAAATTGGTCTTTCATACGAGAGTTTTGAGAGTAATTAGATTCGAATTAATTTTGAAATTAGTTTCGTTTCAGTTATTCATATTTAGAGTTAAATTTTTTTTAAAAAAATTTTTTTAATACGTCAGTGTCAATTGAAATATTTGGTTGAAATATATTGTATTCCAAAGACTATTTTACAAGTAATCTGAATGTAGTAGCAATGCTGTGAAGTTATATGAAACATGCAAACCGTTGTAGCGATGCATGGCGCGTGTGTGTGAACCAATAATAGGCTCTACGTCGTAAATCTTTTTTTTTTTATGTTGTTGTGTGATCTTTTTTTTTTTTTTTTTTTTTTTGATTTATTGAATTATAAAGCAAAACATTTCTTTTTAGTTCGAGTTTTGTGTAATTGTTTTAGAAAGATAATATTTTCTAACTTTGTGAAATTTTGATTTTTTTTTTTTTTTTTTTTTTTTTGTTTACTATGTCATAAAATTTAATTCTATAAATTTTTTTTTACCTAAGATTGAGATAGAGTATGCATTGTGATTTTTTTTAGATTGTCATATTTTACTCTATTTATTTGTGATTTAATTAATTACGACATAATACTTGCATATGTTTATACTAAACGATGGTTGATTTTGTATTTGGGTACTTAAGATTTCATTACTATTACATGACATAACTTGAATGTGAAGTTGTAGTTTAGTTACATATTCTGAGGAATAGTTGTAACAAAAGTTTTTTTCTCTCATTTTCTTGATTTTATTATTTGGATAGGTAAACAAGTAGTAAAAATGGCTTACTTAGGTAAGGCACGAAAGGAGGATCTTAGGCTATTGGCAGAGGAGCTGAATCTTAATGTGGGGGATAATATGAAAATTTCAGATTTGCGTAAACTAATTACCACACACCCAGATTATGATGAGGACTTTAGCAAAAATCAACTCACAATTATAATAGAGGATAGAAAGCTTCGAGAGCAACAGGAAACGATTCTTAAACAACAAGAATTTGAGAATAGAAGGCTTCGAGAGCAACAGGAAATGGTTCTTAAACAACAAGAATTTGAGAAAGAGAAGGAAAGGCTTGATCGCGAATTTCAGACAGAAAAATTACGGTTAGAAAATGAAAGGCTTAGGGGGTTAACTAGTTCACCTGAGGCTAAAGTTAGCATCTATGAGTTAACGAAAGTTGTTCCCAAATTTGAAATGAAAGATGGGGACATAGTTTTGTTTTTGACCTTGTTCAAGCGACAGGCAAAGAGGATTAGCATCGAGAAAAGACACTGGGTGTCAGCTCTTTTGGTTCTTATGCCAAGTGAAATTAATCAATTAATGGCTCGTGAAGCAGAAGAAAAATTTGACGACTATGATTATATTAAAGGTCTATAGCTGAAACGGTTCAAACTTAGTGCTGAAATTTTTCGGCAGAAGTTTGTAAAACACCAGCGTAATCCAGTTCAATCTTGGCGTGATTTTGTTTTCGAAATAACCAGCTATTTTGAAGAGTGGCTTGGAGGTATTGGTGTAAACGATTTTGAAGGGTTGAAGAATCTCATGATTACAGATAAGTTGAAACGACGTGTCCCTGGTGACGTAAGAGAACAGTTTGTTGACAACTGGGTTAAATCAATTGTTCCAGGAGACCTAGCTGATAAGCTAGACGAATACGAAAGCGTGAGGGCTAATGTAAGGGGAGCCCACCCGAACGATGCGAGGTACAGGCCGACAAATAATAAGTTTGTCTCGGATAATAAGGGCGCTAATCTGCAACCAAAAGATGCACCATTTTTTAGGAAAACTATATTGCAGGTAGTAACATAATTACTGCTAAGGGAACTGAACTAGAATCTACCAAGGAAGTGGTAACTGCTAGAGTCTCAATACCAGTCAACGTTCCCATAAACACAAGGAATGGAATTGATGATCTTCAGTTAGTTGATATCAAATGTGGACAAACGTCCATAAAAGCAGTAATCGATACAGGAGCACAAATATCAGTCTTACGCGAAGACTTGATTGGTAAAGATTGTGGAGAAGGTGAGGGAACTATCCAAATCATTTCAGCGTTTGGTGGAAAGGAAATAGCTGCTCTTAAACTATTTAACCTAAAAATAGACGATGGAAAGCATGGTTCGGTGCCAATCATGTGCGCTGTGTCTAAGAAACTCATCAATGACATGTTGATTAGCGCCACCGCTTATGAGATTCTTTCAGAAAATGTTCAGTTATTTGATTTTGAAAATCAGAGAGATTCTGAATGCACCAAGGATAAAGATATACAATCAGAAAGTGAGGAAGAACTATCTGCTTTAGCCCTAGGCCAAGAGACCGAGACATTGGAAACAAATTCGGCGAAATCATCTTTTGTTAAACTTCAAAGAATGGACGAGTCATTGAGACCAGTCTGGAGCCAGGCTAAGAACAAACAAAATGCGTTTCGGGCAGTGCCACATAGCACAACAGGCGTCTCGCCATACCAACTTGTTTACGGTTGGCTACCAAACGGCCGGCCCATTGAAACTATTGAAGGAGGTTTGGATCAGTGACGAGGAAATTCCCTCTGGTTGCTCAAAGTCCATTGAGGAATATTTGAGAGACTTAACTGAAATATTGAAACAGGCTCATAACCTGGCGAGAAGAAACTCTGAAAAAGCACAAGCCAAATATGCAAGTAGATACAACCTTAGGTCTAGAGAGAAACGTTTGGCAGTTGGTGACCAAGTTTTGGTACTTATCCCATAGTCGTCTCACAAGCTTTTAAAAAAATGAACGGGTCCTGCATCTATCATAGAACTACCGAGACCACATACAGTGAGAGTAAAAATGAAGGATGGTAGTGAAAAGGAACTCCACTTCAATAAATTACGACCGTTTGTAGCCAGAATTGAGCAAATAGGTCTTATATTTGACCAAGACGATGAATTTGGTGAACTTCACTATGCCCCTACTGATACGGTAGAATTGGACGTCAATGACATTTACAACCATGTAATGGACAGCTCTTCTGGTCTAGAAAATTCTCAAAAACATCAGCTTGCGGACCTCCTCTCTAAATTCTCAGACATATTTAGCTCTGTTCCAGGCTCTGCTAAGGTAAAAGGACATTCAGTGAGTTTAATGCCCGATTACGTTCCAAAGAAACTGAAACCTTATCGCGTACCGATAGCCCTTCAAGAAGAAGTAAATAAACAAATTAACGAGTTACTTCAATTAGGACTGGTTGAGCCTAGTGAAAGTGAATGGGCTCACCCTATCGTATGCATCTCTAAAAAGGATGGAAGCGTAAGACTGTGTAGATTATAGACTTTTAAATAATGTCACAATTACTGATGCATATCCAATGCAGAACGCAAGAGACCTTCTTTTTGAAATTGGCCAAGCCAGATTCATAAGTGTACTAGGCTTGACGAAAGGTTATTGGCAGATCCCAATGAAGGATGAGGTCAAGCCTTTGACAGCATTTGTGACTCATTCAGGGCATTATCAATGGAAGGTTATGCCTTTCGGCATGAAAAATGCTGGAAGCACCTTTCAGAAGTCCATGGACAATGCTCTGTTCTTGCATCGGAAATACTGCCGCTCATACATCGATGATGTTGCTATCTATTCGACAACTTGGGTAGAGCACCTCGATCACATCGCCAAGGTGTTTAAGTCTTTGCAAGAAGTAGGGCTAAGGGTGAACCTGAAAAAGTGTTCCTTTAGCAGAAAAATCCGTCAAGTTCTTAGGTCACATAGTTGGTTCAGGAAAACATTCTCCTGATCCTGAAAAGGTAGAAACGATTCGGAAACTGAGTCGACCTACCACAAAAAGTGAAGTCGGAAGTTTCTTGGATCTCACGAGTTATTATCGAGATTATATCCCGAACTTCGCACAGTTAGTATTGCCCTTAACTAACTTGACTAAAAAGAACATTCCAAAGGATATTCCTTGGGAGTCGTCAGCTGAAGATTCTTTCATGAAACTTAAGGAGGAACTTGTAAAAATGCCTTCTCTGCATACACCAGATTTGTCTCGCCCCTTTCTACTATTCACAGATGCTTCCGCTACTGCCATTGGCACTTGTTTTGCTCAACACAATGAGGAAATGCCAATTGCTTTCTTTAGCAAAAAACTGACTTTGGCCCAAATGAAATGGTTCATGATCGAGCGTGAAGCATTTAGCGTGTTAGAGGCGCTTCGTTAATTTGACATATCTTACCAATAGTGCTCCTCATAGTGCCAAATTGACCAGATGGGCATTGGCCTTACAAAGATACAATGTTAAAGTTTCCTATAGAAGGGGTAGTGCTCACGGCAATGCAGATGCACTTTCCTGACTTAGAATTTCTGAGTAGGGTTTTTGTTGCTTCATTTTTATGCATATTCACTAAAGGTTCTTTTTAGAAGTATAGTAAAAAAAAAGTTAATTAATATGCATGTAGAGTATTCATTCTATGTATTCTCTTGGGGTTTTTTTGTGAAATTTCTATTTCTATTATGTAGTTTTCTATAATGTATGTATATTTATGTGTCTCCGAGGAGTTATATTATCTGGGGCTCTGCACGCATAACCAATTTTCAATTGTTTCTCTCTAAATTGTGTCCATGTATTTTTTTTTTTTTTAGTCTATTTTTCAGGCGCATCGTCTTTAGACGGATGCTTTTCCATTGGGAGAAGGAGTAAGAATCCCTTAAATCATCATTTCAGATTGGCCGTTAAATAATCCCTTGGAGAATTTGAAGAAGGAATTTGTGAGCTACGCAAACGAATTGCGCGGAAGATCAGAACTCTGTTAGTTTTGTTAGGTGTCGTTCCGTTTTGTGATGTCGTGTGTATATGTTTAAATAATTGTTAAATTAAAGATCAGTTTGGCCACATAATTAATGTGTGTTTATTGAAGAGGATGGAAAAACTTTATTTTTAGAAATATATAAAAGAGTGATAACAATTTTGCTTTTATTTTAAGATTACCAGACAGAGAGCCTTTTGAAAGATTTGTTTTCTGTCTAAAAAGTTCCTGTATTTTTTTTATATAATTTTTATCTAAAATTTCAAATAAAATTATGTAAAAAAAATACAGGAACTTTTTAGACAGAAAACAAATTAGTCAAAATATATACTTAGCAGGCCACAGTTTGAAATTAATTTAGCTCATGCAGAAATTTAATTAAATTATTTGTGGAAAAACTAGTAAATTATGTTCTTGATTTGACAAATATTATATGTGAATGTAATATATTAAGAAATGAAAAAAAATTTAAAATATTTTCTGTTAATAATAATTTTTTTTAAATTTACTGTTATATATAGTACATCAGGGAGTATAAAATTTATCAGTAACTTTTTAAAAAAATCAGAGAGTTTTCATTTACATTTTATACAAACTTAAGTTTTTTCAGTTAATCTTTTTTGTTAACCTATTGTTTTGTAAAGGTTGTTACTACAGCTTTTAGTTTATTAATAAGCTAAGAAATTCCTAAATAAGTGTTACACTTTAACATTGAATACAAAATTTATATTTAAATGTCACTGAATAAATAAAGTAAAAATGATGACAGTAAAACATTGATTATAATAATTCTGTTGTTTTCTTTGAAGTGTGTATCAGAGATACACTCTTGTAAATTGAAATTACTCTTGCTTTAAAAAATTTATATTCTTGTAATTGATATTAACCTGTTTTTTTTTAATACAGAATTTGTTACTAATTATATACTATTTCATATAAATGAAATTTATTTTATTTCATAATGCATTATATTTTTCTATTATTTATATGATTGTTTCTTTTTATCATCTTAAGAACTAATGGTTCTTAATCTCTGATCTAAAACCATTTCAAATCTTTAGTAAGCTAATAACTAATTTTTTGAAATTTTTAGTTACTGTTTTTATTTACTACTGTGTTATTTTATTCTTAAATAGTTTGTACAAATGGCTAATATATATTTAAAAGTATATTTTCTAAATTTTTAAATTATTATTGAAATAAATCAGAATATTTAATATCTATAGTATAAAAGTAGAGGAGCATAATATTTGGAATTGTTTGATTTTACACTTTATAGTTAATTTATCAATGAGTAAAATCAATTACATGCTTAATACTATGTCTTTTACAGGGCAGAAAAATTGCAGTTGTTGAATATGCGCCCCACAAGTTTAGTAGAAATACAGTTGGTAAGGTTTCTTTTGTTCATAAAGTTTTTAATTATTATCAGTTTAAAGGTATAATGTATTCACATAAATATTTCAAATGTGAAATCATTAACAATTTTACATTTTTGGTTTTGATATTTTGTTTGAAATTAACTGAACTGCAACTGTGTTTTTAAATTATACATACTCTTATACAAATACTCATTGATTACTAACTTATATGGTTTTTTATGTAGATTTTTATGCAAATTTAAAGTTGTGTAGTTTTTATTTTGTCTAAAAAATTTTTTGCCACTATAGCATCTTTATCTTGAAAAAAAAAACTTAAAAAGGAGTCCCTAATTATAAAAGGCATATGAAAACAATTTTCTGTTTTTGATTTCTTAATTCATATTGCATTTGTTTCTCCTGATGCTAGACCCACAACTTTATTGCATATTGAAAAAAAGTTCAGCTAGCATGCATTACAACCAATACAAACATCAGCACTAATGGATGAAATCATTTCTTTGGTACATAAAATTGTCTTAAGCGTTTTTAGTATATTTAGACATAATGATTTAAATGAATGTTTGTGGTTGATTTTTTACTTCACTGTTATTCTATTATTAACTTCGGATATCTTCATGAATCCAAAAGTTGATAGTGTTGCAAAAGAAAAACAAGCCCCCTAACGGAAAAATGAATTCTAGAAGGTCTTCAACTTTGCAGTAAATTGGAGAATAATTTTCTTGTTCTCAGGGATGTCATTTTTATCTCCAAAGCTGAAATGCAAACAATTTTCATCTTGATATGACTCATCAAAGCTAAAATTAGGTAGTTCTTTTACTGGTGTTTTATAAAAGAATTAGTTTTCAAAAAAGTGTAACTATTTAAAATATAATAATTATTTTTAAAATTATAAGCCCATTGTAGTAATAAAAATTCTGTAAAAAAAATATTCAGTACATTTTACATTATATGAAATATTTCCTTCAAAAATATCTCTAATTACTTGTAATCATTTGATTTATAAAATGTTAAATATTTCCTTTTTAAAATCATCTATTTTTATATAAATAAAATTTGGAGGAAAAAAATTTTTTATTTTTAAATTTAAAAAAAAAGAGAGATGACACATTTTTTCAGGTTAATTTAACCCTTTTGGGAGAAAGAATGCAAACACGTGCACACCACTAGGGTCGAAGGTTTCTTTCATGAGCGTCATTCACAGGCTGAAGAGTTTATTGTAATTAAGCCTAAATCCATAAAAATACCGAAATATAAATATGTAGTTTAATATTGTTTTGTATATTATATGAACGGCATGCACTTTATATATTTTGTATTTACATACACCATTTACTTCAGTTACTTTCTGTTTAAGTACAATTTCTGTAACATTTTACTGTCAGTATTTATTTTCATTTATGACTTAATGTAATACATTTGAAAACTAAATATTTTTCTTAAAATTCTCTTTAGTATGAAAAATTTTAAAACAGAAATGTACATTGAGTCCTACGTACCAATTATTGCACTCATAATAAATCATTTGCTATTTTATAGTTTTTTTTGCAGGAATATGAACAAAGGAAAACTAATTTTTCTATTGTTGATGGCCATAGAGAGGCATTTTCTTTCAAAATGATCAGCAAACAGATGTCTGAAATATCATTATCATTAAATTTGCAATGAACTGAAGAATCAGAATATATTATTTGTCACTGTCACTACTCTCAGATTCTAATTCAGAATCAATTTTGCATCATTCTGCTATTCCAAATTCAGTTGAACATTTTTGATGCTTTGACCTTGTAAAAATAAAGAAAAAATAAGTTTTGTCTACCAGATCTAATTATGCATTAGAAACTAGACTGAAAACCAAAACCAAATGCTCTAGCAAAAATAAAACTCACATCATTACTATAAACAAAAACCATGTGTTCATTTCAAGAGCAGGCATAAAGCATTCAATTCGGAAACATTCTAATCCCTTAATGTTTATAAATCAAAATCCATGTGCATGTGAGTAATATTTCTCTCATTAGTGAAAAGATAATTTGGGGGTCTATGAGGTGCAAATGGGGGTCTATGATAGTTGACTCTCTTTGAATCAGATTGTGACTTTAATTTTAAAAGAAAATTTATTTAAGTGGAAACCAGATTTTACCTATTTAACAAATTTATTTACTAAATTTAATGAGGTTAGTTTGCAGTTATAAGGTGACAGCATATAAATTTTATTAAAACAAGAAATATTTCAGTGTTCCTTTCCAGAATTAAGCTAAAACAGTATAACATTGGAGGTCATGAATTTTCTCAATTTGGCACAGACATCAGGATGTTTTAATCTATGCTCAGAATTTAAATGACCTTTATTCAGATTTTAAAACTAGGTTTGAGAATTTTTTGATTATGGTTTTTTATTACCACAGTCACAATCAATTCATATGGTCCCCTTGAAAAAAAATTTCATATAACAATAGAAACTGATTGGAAAGGCACTAACGAAGATCTTAAAGCAAAGATACGAGCAATTTTGGCTTTAAAAAGACATACCTGTTATTAAATATCATGAGAAAGTTTTTAATTGTTTTTCCTACTGAGGAGTTTCAGCACGGTTTTGCCATAATCTTCAAAACAAAAAAGAAAGGAGAAGAGGGGGAGGAACTGGTCATTACTAACAGAGAAGATTTAGGGTTAAACCTGAAAAGAGTGATGTACCAAATGTTGAAAAAATTTTATTGAAGCATAAGATTCATCCCTCTCATTAAAAACATTGGTCTATTGTTCAAGTACTTTATGTATTAATTAAATTAGAATATAATTCATTTGCATGTACTTCCTAAGTTTTAAACTCTATACTTCAATAGTGAGAAATTTTATTCTTTTAAAGTATGTAGCTCTGTACTAGCTGTCAAAAAGACATTTAAGTTGATAAATTTTTGAAAATTCAATATTAGGTAAGCAGAGGTTTACCCCAAACTAAAATGGCAAGGGGTCTCTGTAGCAAATATGTTTTGGAACCCTCTGAATTAGACAATCTATCAACCTACAGTTTTTGCCAATAGCTTTATGTCAGATAATTTATTTTCCCATGTACTTATTTAAGCTTCATAGGTCTTATACCAATTCTCTTCTCCATATGGCCTACACATTCTACCTTCCATTCCTTCCATGTAAGATGGTCATGAGGTGATGATTCAGAAAGGGATTTCAATGTTGTTGCTTTTTTATCACTGTCTCCTATGTAATTGAAGTACTTCAGGTTGTGAAATTTTACTAGTTGATTGAAAATCTTCAACATTCCATCAATCTCCATCTTACTAGCTGGACCAGAATTGTTTTTTCTGCATGAAATATTATGTGCCATTCTTTTTTTTTTTTTCATACCAATGCCACAAGTTCAATTCCTTTGTAACTTTCACATCTTCTGTAAAATTAGGATTTTGTTTCAAGATATAAATTTTTTTTGCCCTTATTACAGTTCATAATCTGATCAACAATGAATGCCCTCTCATCTTCCCTCCTCTCTTATAGTTAACATGTTATCAAATGATGAATACCTTTCTTTTGAAGCTCCCTTTATTTTTTTCCCTACTTACTTTGTAACAAGTACAAGTTTCCTATTAATTGTATCGTACAATTTTCGTTTGATAGGATTAGGAAGATTCATGTAAGAGTTTAAAAGATTTTTAAAAATTTAAACTTTTTGCCAATGCATCCTGTTGTCAAATTAAATCATATGTTAATTTCTGTGGCATTCTTTTTATTACCATTCATTTCACAACTTGAAGCGAAGTAAATATTCCAACAGTTTTTACAATATACTTCAAAACAGAAAAATAGAATATGATTTAATTTTTCATCAGTTTTCAAAAGTCCATAACATTTAAAACAAAACACTGATATAATGGAATTAAAGGTAGAAATATGGTCAAAAATTCAATATCTTTTGAAATTTGTACTTTTCTCAGCAAGATTTGTTTTTAATGAAGTCTTAAATTGTAGACATCTTCTTACTGGAAGCACACCTAAACCTTTACCATTTGTTTCCAAAATACATACACTACATGAATGACTTCTTTGTAAATCAATATCCATTAATATTATTTAATTTATTAATATTTTTGGCCTTGTGCTCCAGAAGCTTTTTTCTGCAGATTATAGTTCATTTTGAAAATTATGAGGCTTAACAAAACATATGCTTGATTCAGATAAGCAATTTGAACTATGTGGTAACATAAACACATGGCAAGATAAGAACACATTAAAGAAAAGGTATGGAGTTGCAAGCTTCATGCTAATATGTTCCAGTGTTTATAATACCTGAAAAGGGTCATTCAAATATGTTAAATGAAATTATGCAGAAAGTGATGTGGGCATGACATATATCCTTTTAAAGACTTGCTTATATTGCTAAAACAGTTTGGAATTTTTTGAATAACTTTATAGTTTTTGGAATATGTTACATGCTTGGTATCAAAGTATTCAGCATAAAATAAAGAGCAACATATTGTTGTTGTTGTTTTTTTCAAAAAATCAAAAGAATTTTTGAAGAAATTTTTATTATGTCACACTGTTCTCTCTTACAGTTTTTTTTTTTTTTAAATATAACCTCTCCTATAAAAGCTGTATGTGTATGCCACTGTCTACTGTTTTATACTTGTATTATTTATTTTAAATACAAATGTTTGGTATTTTCTTATGGTGTTAGGCTTTGAATTTTTTTAAAAAAATGTCTAAAAAAAACTGTTTGATATTAATATCAATTTCTTAATTTAACTATATATATATTTTTTAATGTTTTGTAATGAATTCAATAAAAGAAAATTAAGTAATTTAAATATTTTCTTGGTTACATAAAAATAAACCTGTTGTTGCAGCTTATAGAAGAAAGTGAAGAGCGTTTCAATGAAGACCAAATGAATGAAATCCTTGGAGTTGTCGCTGAAACTTTACCCCCTGGTCCAGAAACAGACAGTAAACCTCCATCAGAAGTTGATTATGAAGAAAATGGATAAACAAAATTATACTTTTGCTTTGTTATTTCCTACAATATTTTCACACAGTGAATGCACAAAAAACAAAACTTCTGATAAATTTTAGTTTTTGTAAATATTTTCATTACATATTTTACATGACTTCTTACTACTGAATAAATAAATTAGGGGTTCTAAACTTTTGATATAGTGAAGAGTAAGCTAACAATCTTGTTTTAATTGTAAAATTCTTGAATTGTTTTCAATAATTGAAAAATATTTAAATTAATACATTTGTAAAGTAAATCAATGACTTATAACTTTTTAAAAATTATTTTTTTGTTTAATCATGTTATTGTATAATGTTTCCTTATTTGTATTTTGTATAATATTGCAATAAAAAAAAGGTTTTTTTTTCTTTTTGTTAGAGTATTTAAGGTTAATTAATAACTTTCTCTTAACTGCAATTTCTGGAAATTATGAAACACTTGTGTGAAAAACTCTTTGCATTGTTTTTTCTAAATTTTTTCTATTCTTTTATGTATTGTTATCAAAATACATTATGGTATTGCAACCAATAGTTGGACATGCATATACTCACTTATAAAGCATCCATATTTCATACCTATTAGGAAAAAAATCATTTTTTAATTTATAAACAGAATGATTTTTATTACTCTCACTAAATTATTAAAGCATTAGAATTTTATATAAATTTTGAATTTTCCATTTCCCAACCAGGGAGAATTTTGTATTTTCAAACAGAAATTAGTGAACATAACCTTCCATCTTCCAAGATCAACTTCCTACTTACAAAAAAAAAAAGGAAGCCTATCAAGTTTTTAAAAATTTTAATTAAATTTTACTTGATTTATTATTTGGCCAAAATTTATTTTTCATTTCTTCTAAGTTTTTTTTATTTCTTATTTGGCAACACTAGCCCAAACTGTGTGATTATTGATGTGAATTTTTAGTGCATTCAGTTTTGATTTTCTTTTGTTATGTCTTTTCACCAAATATTTTTTAATGTTGTAGGTTGAATATGACTAACAAAAGAAATGTTACTCATTTAAAAAACAAAGGTTTAGTGTTTTTCTTCAAAAAGACTATCTTTACCTACAGCTAAACTGAAAAGTTAAAAAAAAATAAGAAATGGGCGTATAAGGAAGTAGAGGTAGGTGTATAAAATACAAGGCAAGGTAATTCTAATTTTTAGCGCAAATAAATACTTTTCAAAAGATCTCTATCTTTAGATGTTATTTTTCACTGAATGTTTTCAACCAAATCATTATACATGGCAAACATACTTACTAAAAAAATAAATACCGTATTTACTCATATGTAAGCCACACTTTTTTTCCAGTTTTAATGTTACTGAAAATCGGGTGCGGCTTAGAATCAGAGGGGGGGGGGATTGTTGAATGGAGTATTTACAGCAATTTACAGGTTCATGAACGTAATTAAAAGTTAGCAATACTTATAAAATAACTAATTGTTCACTTCTTACTATTTCTCTTTTTAAATTTATTTTAATTTCATAAAATTGGATTATCGATAAACCATTTTACACTATTTTTCACAAAATCCTGTTGAAAAGTTAGATTCTGCTTAAATTTAAACAAAATACATTAATTTATTATAAACTTTGATATGTGGTGATTCTCTTATATGCATATTTTATTGCATGATGCTAGATTTTAAACGTATCTTTACTAGAAAAGATTGTCTGTCACTTCAGTGTAATGTTTCAGAGAAATACTTCAGAAATTCATTTAATTTTAAGTGAATATTTTGATGAGAAAATTGGGGGGGAGAGGGGCATTTCATAAACATTTTAACCAAAATAAGATAGTTGTGGGGGGGGGGGCTGTTGCATTTATTTTTCTATTATTTCTTGTAGATTTTTGTTCTTTTAAAATGTGCTTTTATATGTCCATTTAATTTTTAAAAAATTGTTATAGAATCACTTTAAAAAAAGTAGTTGGTATCCTTAAATAAAGAGACTGCTTTGAATTCTTTTTGAAGAGTTTAATACCGATTTCTCATGTTTTTCAATATATTTCCCACTCATCGAATACATTAATATGCTTCTTAGATGAAAAATGTTGCACCTGGAAAAAGTTGACCCGAATTATTGAAATTTGGAGGAATGGTACATCAGGGGCGGCTCTAGGGCCGGACAAACCGGACCCATGTCCTGGGCGGCATTTGGACCAAATTTTTTTTTTTTTTTTTTTTTTTTTTATGGAAAATTTGGAAGAAGTTAAAGTACACTATCCAGGGGGAAATATTCAGAACGAGATAATTTCTCTTTTATATGAGAATATTAAATTATACATTGTTCATAAAATTAAACAAGTTAAATATTCGATAATTTTAGATTGCGCCCCTGGTGCCAGCAAGATCGAACAAATGACATATATGGTAAGGTATACATGTATTGAGAATTCTAATTCTAACGAAGTTATCATTAAAACTAATGCGAGTTTTTGTTTCCTTCCAGTTGAAAGATTAACTGATAGTTGAGAAACTTGAAAAAAATTAGGGCTAAATTTGCTAGATATGCCTACAATAACGGAGTGAATATGAAAGGCGAGAAATCAGGGGCTCAATTTAAAATAAGAACGTTAAATCCGCGAACAATCTATGTGCCATGTAGTAGCCACACTTTAAATTTGGTCGTTAATGACATGTCAAAAGCATCCTTAGAAGCCTGTACTTTTTTTAATATAGTTCAAAAAAAAATTTTACACCAACTTTTCGTTAGGTTATATTATTAAAATGTATAAAGGGCATAAATCTTTAAAGCCACTTAGTGTAAATAGCTGGGAAAGTTGAACAGAGGCTATTAAACCTTTAAGTTATCAATTGGGAGGTTTTTATGATGCTTAGTATTTATAATAAGGCTGAAATTGACAACTCTATAAGAGATGGCCTCTGGATTATTAAATTCTACTTAACAATGCAAGTTTCTATGGCCATCATTATTTGGTATAAAATCTTTAATTGCAATTAAAATCCAATAAGCAAGCTATTACAAACAAAATATTACGATCTACTATGGAACTCTCGAGAAATTGTAAAGATTTTTTTAAGGATGTGACTTTTGATAAAATGTACTGTGATGTGCAAAAGAACTGGCCGTCGAGATTGATACCTCTGCTAACTTTGAGGTGACGCAAGCACGTCACAGAGTTCGACGGAAAAGTGTGAATTTTAATTATGAAGCACAAGATAATCCGATGGAATATCCTAAATTAAAATTCAAGATTGAGTTTTATTTTTTTTCCCATTCGACGAAGCAGTTAATGCCTTGGAATGCAGATTTAATTTAGTGAGTACTGACAGTAATTGTTTTCAATTTTTGTACAATATATATGATTTAAGAGATACCCTTAAAACTTTAATTAATTAAAAACTGTAAAAATTTAGAAATGATGTTGACCGATAGAGAATCATTGGATGTACACGCGCTTGATTGAGTAGATGAGATAATGTCAGTTTCAGCTTTAGTTGGCAAAAAAAAAAAGCCCAGTTGAAGTTTTAAAATTTATTTCTGTTTTAGAATTTGCTCTAAATCTTGCTATTGCATTTATTTTAATTTATTTGCTAATAAGTTTGGCAAGTGTAGATATTAGTTTCTCAAAATTAAAATTAATAAAAAATTTCTTACAGTTCACAAATTCTAAAGATAGATTAAATGGCTTAGCTAGATTGGCTATCGAACATGAAATAGCTGAACAAATTGATCAAAAAGTCAGAAAAAAAAGAGTGGTAATTTTTTATGTGTTTTAGTTTTTAATATATATATATTAGTTCCCTTTTTCTTCGCAAGGAATATCCAAGTTTTTTAGGTGTGCATTTATGAAAATTTTTTATCTTTTTTTTTTAATAACAGTTTGTTTGTTTTTACTTTCGGGAGAGGGGCGTCAAAATTGTTAGAGCCGGCCCTGGGTACATCTCTGCTTCGATGCAAATGAGCCCGCTTTGAGGTTTGTCAAAGCATGCAAATGCGCGTAGAGCAGCTTCCGAACGCTGTGCATAATGGGTCATAGGCTATTTAATAGCTTAAATTCACACACACATTTCGACATGCGTTGTTTTATTGATTACATCGTTTCTCATTCGATAATGCCTCCTGGAGGAGGATAAATAATTGAGCTCCTATATAGAAAGTGGATGGCCTGATCGACAGATGGCGCAACATATTGATTGCAGTGATGTTACTGCTGGCAGAGGTGGGTACTAAAAGACGCATCCCAACTTCTAACGGACTAGGAAGGTATTGACGTGTTACCAAAACATGTGTATACTGATCCAAAAGTTACTGTTACTGGCATCTAACAGGCAATGGAAACCTCTGTCGATCAATCCGTGAGTAATCGTATCATTTATCTTTGGCTTCACGGCGTGGGTCTTAACTCGAGTAGACCGTTACGATGGCTGTCTTTAATAATATTGCATCATCGTCGAAGACTTGAATGGTGCCTTGTCAGTCGCATATAAGTGGTTGAATGGCATCGAGTGGTCTTCACCGACGAGAACCACTTTTGTCCACTACTTGGAGACAACGTTCAGACTCATGGTTCGTTTAGCAAAATCGCATGTCCTGAAGACCTATGTCGTGGTGTGAAACTTTATTACATATGATACTAAATCACTTTATTTGTTCGTTATAGGCTTTTTGACAAACTGACGTCATGTTCAAGAGAGTCTGCAGCCATTAGCGGTACAATTCGCAAACTCCTATTTTACAGTAAAACAAAGCTCGGCCACATATTGTTCCCTTCTCTAGTGCTTGTCTGTAACAAGTCGATATCATACTATGGCCTGCATTTTCCCCAGATCTGTCTCCTGTCCTAAATGTATGGGATGGCATTGGACGATAAGTCGTATATTCAGAAACTACTTGCAGCGTTCAAGTAGCATTGGTTGGATTGTCATAGAGCCTCATAAGGAGCATGTATGACCAGTGGCGTAACGGAGAACATTTGGGCCCCCTAGAACCCTGCCTCTCCCCGCGATGCGGGGTGTTCGTTACGCCACTGTGTATGACTCATCACCTAAGCACTTGGCATGTTGCTTTAGGAATATTGGTGGCCATATATCATTTAATATACCACTATGCTGCATTTTGCTCAATAAATTTAGCAATTTCGAATCTTAATCATTTACGATTTCATGAGCATTTTACTTTAGTAAATTTCCATACATTCTGACACTCTTTAATTTTTAATAATTTTCCTTTCTTGTATAATCGCACATATTTTAGTGCTTTCTCAAAGCTGAGCTTTAATTATTTGAAACCTGAGACATAAATCATAATACTTTGTATCAAATTATCTTTAAATTTCGCTCAAGTTTCTCTTTCGTATTCTCTCACGGATCAGATATTCCGACGACATCAAGATCTCATAAACTGCTTACGGCAAGTTCATTGTATTCGTTGTTAAAATATATCATTTATGTTCTATTACGTTTCTCTGAAACATATATTCTTTATACTCTAATTTTATTTCCAAGACAAATAGTCAAGAATTTTTAATTTCTTAGTTTTTACAGTTATTATCCAAGCTTTTAGCTCTCAAAAGCAGTTCGATTTCGTAATTCCAAAAACTGAAATCTGGAATTTTAAAATGCTTTCTCCCTCTTGCAATTCCTTTCACGTCAAAACAACGAAAAAACTTACTTAGATAACTAATGATTATTTCGTAGACTTTTCATGTATCTGGGTTTCAAATCTTCTGCCTCCAATTAAACCATGTAAAATATTTTGTTTCTATTTAGATTTCCATTTCAACTAATTTATCACTTTATTAATTAAATAGAATCGTCGAGACCCTGTACCTACAACAGCACTCCCTTCCCCCCAATTATACAGATTTCGAATTTAAACAATTCCAGAATCATTAAAAATACCCTACTCTACACAATTAGTTAAAATATTAGATGATGCAACATATAATTTTCATTTGTGCTTGTCTCAACACGCTGAATATTTTTGTCGTAAAACTTTTAATTTTAATAGTCTCCAAATATATACAAAATAATAATAAGCACCCTTCTTTTACACACACAGAACCTTCCTTTTTGTTCCTAAATATATTTTTACCTTGAAGCAATCTTGATTGGAATGTTTCTTATTACAAAATATAAAACTAAAATTCCTCTCTACTACATTTGCTTCCAATCTATGATGCTCAGCAAAGCCACAGTTGCAAGAAAGTTTTAAAAAATTATCTTTGAAAAAGACCTTTCGCGTTTTGTAAAGGTTAGTCCCAAACCCAGTTTAAGTGGTCCCAAAACTAATTTTCTCGCATTGTATTTCAAAAATTTTGTTTTCTAAAGCAGAATCATCGGTCTCGAAAGAATCTGCCCGCGCAGTAAATATCATATGTGTTATGAATGAGAATGAGACTTTAGATTTTGAGTTTGATGTAGAATGCAATTACGAATTGTATAACGAACGGATTTTCACTTACCGCCATTTTCCATGCTAGGCGTAGGAACACTGTGGAAGTATTTCGAAATAAAAAGCTGAATAGAATATATATATAACTGAAGATTATTACTGAACACTATTGATTTCACAAGTCGACTTTTCATGTATATATTTACTTCACACACACACTCATGCCTTTACATGTACGATAAAAGAAAAAACATGTCACAACACATAATCACAAGAATGGCGACCAGTACAACCGAATCATCCCAATGGAATGTCGTTTTCCCCCGAAATCACTCCGGATACTAGCAAACCAAGTCCAGTTCGTGGCGCCATCTCTGGACGGCGAAAGGAGTCAACTATTCTTAACATCCTCCGGGGGGCGGGAAGATGTAGTCGATGGTGGTAGGGGCAAGACTGCAACTTGAGAGACTGGTCTTGTCATGACTCCACGTGAAGTCTGTATAGTGACGACACGGCATATTCCGTCAGATCCAGGATGTGTGGCCACAATCCTTCCGGGAGTCCACCTGGTGCTGAAACAGGCTGGATTCTTGATTAGGACGAGGGATCCTACCGTGAAGTCTTTCTGGCCCTGCATCCATTTGGTTCGGGACTGCAAGGTGTTGAGGTAGGAGAGCTGCCAGCGAGACCAGAACATCTTTTTCAACTTCATCAGAAGAGACCACCTAGAATGAAGACTCAAGGATTGGTTAGTCAGACTGTGATCAGGGAGTTCAAGCAAGGGACACCCGATAAGAAAGTGTCCGGGTGTTAACACCTGGAGATCCTTAGGGTCTGATGATAGCGGATAAAGAGGACGTGAATTTATGCACGCCTCGATTTGGCACAGGATTGTAGCTAACTCTTCAAAGTTCAGCACAGCCGCTTTTAAGGTTTTGAGCAAATGATGCTTTGTGAGTTTGACTGAGGCTTCCCACACACCTCCGAAATTTGGTGCATATGGAGGAATGAAGTGCCACTGAATGTTTTTGCTTGACGAATAGTCCTGGACATTAGAGTTGTGAAGTAATTTAAACAAGTCCTTCAAGTAAGCTGAAGCACCAACGAAATTTGTACCGTTGTCAGAATAAATGTCTGATGGATAGCCACGGCGTGACACAAATCGACGCAGTGCTGACAAAAATGCTGCTGCTGATAGCGAAGATACGAGTTCAAGGTGCACTGCTTTAGTACACATGCAGATGAAGAGGCAGATGTACGATTTGAAGTTGCTGGCCTTGCGAGTATGTTGGCACTTTGTCGTGATAGGTCCAGCAAAGTCAATGCCTACTTTTTCAAAAGCACGACAAGGGGTGATTCGTTCGATGGGTAGATCACCCATCATTTGAGAGACTGGCTTCGCTACAAGCTTAAAACAGTCTACGCAGTTGTGTAGTTCTTTTCTGACAGCTGATTTACCATTAGGTATCCAAAACTGCTGACGAATGAGGGATAAGACTAGTTCCTGCCCAGCATGGAAATTGACCCTATGAAAATGTCTAATGATTAGACTTGTAAAGTGATTATTTTTTGGTATGAGCATAGGATGCTTTTGTTCAAATTTAAGAGTTTGTTGGAGACGAAGACGTCCTCCGACACGAAGAATTCCCTCAGAGTCAAGGAATACATTCAAAGACTGAAGGTTGCTAGATTTGGGAAGAGGCTTGTTACATTTCAAGAGATTAAGTTCTGTATGGTATTCTCCATTTTGTAACAATTTGACTACCTTTTTGATTGAGGTTTCTAACTCATGTGTATATAAAGGCCCAGTAACTTTGGACACTGATTTGGAATTATGGTAGAATCTGAATATCCATGCAACAGTCCTAATTACTTTCATGTACGAGGAAAACTTATCCAAGAAACTAAGAGAATTATCAACACCAGTTGAAAGAACAACAGAGTCACTTAATGATTCAGACTGATCAATAGGAACAAGTGGAACTGGCTGTTCAGAGAAAGGAAGAAATGAATTGGAAGAAGGATGGAAATCATGAAGCCATTTTGGACCAGTTACCCACTCTGAATTTTCAAGAAGTTGTTTCGGGTAGAGGCCTCTTGTTGCCCAATCTGCCGGGTTTAATTTTCCCGGAATGTGATGCCAAGATTCTTTTGAGGTTAGTGTGTGAATTTTCCCAACCCTGTGTTGCACAAATTGATTTCCTTTTACAGGTGGATTATTTATCCAACTCAGTGTAATTGTTGAGTCACACCATAAATAAGTATCGTGAGTGATGTTAAGAGATCTCTTAAATGTATCTAGAAGTTCAGCCAGAAGCAGAGCACCACAAAGCTCTAATTTAGGTAATGATATTGTTTGTACAGGTGCCACACGAGTTTTTGAAACATTAAGAATAAGTGTGGCGAATCAGAAACAACACGTAAGTATATTACGGCTGAATATGCCTTTGAGGAGGCGTCACAGAACCCATGAATTTCACAGTGTTTAGCATTTAGTGTTTGAACATATCTGGGAACTTTTATTTGTTTGAGGCATGAAATTTCTGCTTGAAACCGATTCCATCTATTAGAATGTCTGATGATATCTCATCATCCCAGTCAAGCCCTGCCTTCCACAGGTCTTGAAGAATAATCTTTAAAATTATAGTTGAGGGAGAGACAAACCCCAAAGGATCAAAGATGCGTGCGATGATTGATAGCATCTGTCTCTTTGTGGATACCTGGTCGGGTAAGACTGCTCTTACTCTAAAGGAATCCTCGTTTAGATCCCAGAATAAGCCAAGAATTTTCTGGGTGGACTCATCATCAAATGAATGTGAGGAAATATTTGTCTTTAGACTGTTTGGCAAGTCTGACAAGACTTCTGGATGAGTGCATGACCATTTTCGCAGCTCAAATCCACCGGCTGACATTAAATTTTGCAGTTCGTGAACAATTTTCCTAGCCGAGTCCAATGAGTCAGCACCGGCTAACAAATCGTCAACATAGAAATGATCTTTTGCGAGCTTAGCTGCCTGTGGAAAACGATGTTTTTCATCCTCACATAATTGTTTCAAAGTTCGGATGGCAAGAAATGGGGCACAAGATGTACCATAGGTAACTGTATTTAATTTGAAAATCCCTAATGGTTCCTCTGGAGACTTCCTCCAAAATATTTGTTGAAAGCATACATCATCTTGTGATATTAATATCTGTCTATACATTTTTGCAATGTCAGCAGAAAAAGCAATTGGGAAGAATCTGAATTTAAGTAAAGTTAGAAAAATGTCTGACTGTAGTTTTTTACCAGTCAGCAGAATGTCATTCAAAGAATTTCCATTTGTACTTTTGAATGAGCCGTCAAACACCACCCTTAATTTGGTTGTGGAACTATTATCATTAATCACACCATGATGTGGTAAGAAATAATGTGGAGATTTTACATCTGATGCGAGAGGCGTCATGTGACCAAGGTTTTGGTATTCCTCCATAAATTCTGTGTATTGTTCCTTTAATTGATTATTAGAGTGAAGTTTTCTTTCAAGAGAATAGAATCGTTTTAATGCACCCTCCTTACTATCTCCAAGACTTGAATCATCTCTAAATGGCAGTTTTAGAATATATCTACCATCAGCATTACGAATATGAGAATTTACGAATATAGACTCACATAGCTCATCCTCATCCTTTGACGGAATTTCCTTAGGAACAGATTCAAGTTCCCAAAATTGTTTCAAAGAATGGTCTATGTTTAAAAGGGAGTGACAGATTAGGGATGAATTTGATTATATGGTGTATTTATGGTACCTGACAATAAATGACCTAATTTTGTTGGCAATGCTGATGGGGTACCTTTGGGTCCCATTATAGGAGTCCCTGAAATTATTGTCATAAAAACATCAGCACCTAGAAGAATGTCTATTTCATTTTCAATATAAAACGTTGGATCAGCAAGAGTTAGATCTTTGATATGAGGCCACTCATGATATTTAATTGGAAAGTTTGGCATAGCAGAAGTGACTTTCGAGACTAACAAAGCTTTTACTTGAAATTTATCAGAGGAAACACAAGAAAAAAATTCCAAGTTTGTCGAATATAACGAAGTTTCAGCAAATGTTTCATTTACACCTACTAATTTATGATTGGTGTGTTTTAATGGCAATTTTAAGCGATCAGCACATTGCTTGGAAATTAAAGAATTTTGAGAAGCATTGTCTATCAAAGCACGGCAAGTTATTTGTTGACCATGTTTAGATTTAACATTTATTAATGCTGTGGACAACAAAACGTGACCTTCTGCCAATTGTGTGCAATTGTTAGACACTGTCACAACAGAATTTGCTTGAGTATCTGCTGAAGGACTGACTGAATATCTGTGTAATAATGTATGGTGTCTTTCAGAACAGTTTTTACAAGAGAATCCTATTCTACATGTGTCAAGCCTGTGGTTACTCCTCAAACAATTGATACATAAATTATTGTTCCGTACCACTTGCCATCTTTCATTTACATTCATAGAATTAAAAGTTGGACATTTGAATAAGGCATGGCTTTGACAACATAGAATGCAATTGTTACTTTGACCAACATCTAATTTTACCCCTGATTTTACTTGGTTACATTTGACAACAGTAGTATTTACATTTGATTTGTTAAATGAATTTAATGGTTTAACATTACCTTTCTTAATGTCAGGTTTTACAAAGTTTAACTCATTCAGACCACGAGCTTCTCTTTCAATGAAAATTCTAAATTCCTCAAGAGTGGGAATTTTATTAGTTTCCAAAGATAATTCCCACCGTTGACTAATACATACATCCACTTTTGAAATGAGAAAATTTATTATGATCAACTCTGTTAATGAATTTGTTTCTAAATCCAAAGTTTTTAAATTTCGAACGACTTCATTGCAAATATCTATTATTTCCAAAAGCAATTTTGAAGTATTTGCCCTGGATATCTTAATACTAAATAGCTTATTTATTTGGCTAAGAGCTAATTGTCGCTTGTTTTCATACCGACTGCACAGTATATCCCAACAGTTCTTAAGATTGTCCACAGTAATTGCAAAACCCCGAATTAATTTGGCTGCATCCCCGCGAACAGAAGCCTGCAGATATTGCAATTTTTCAAGATCACTTATTGATTTGTTATCTAGAATCGAAGACTTAAATAACTCTTTGAATGAAATCCAGTTCTCGCAATTTCCATAAAAATGCGGAACTTCAAGTTTTGGTAAATTAACTACTGAAGATTTTACATGAATACTATTTTTTACTTCCTCAAACTCAGATTTTTGTTCAAGGTCAACAACCCAATTGAATAATATATCTTTATATTTCATATAAATGTCAAATGATTCATCACTTTCATGCGTTGACAATTCACCGAATATTTCAGTTAATCTAGTTTCATATTGCAACACTTGGGTTTTTAAAACACGTATGCGTGATTTATTATCATCGCATTTATTTATTCTACTTTCAAAAACTTTTAATTCTTTTATAATTAAATCAAATTTACCACTATTTTTCGACTGTTTTGGAGCCATGATTTATGAATGAAATTTTAAAATTCTACACAAAATACACAACTATACCAATAATAACAAATGCCTACACAATGCAAATACACAACTATACCAATAATAACAAATGCCTACACAATGCAAATACACAACTATCAAAAATATTTATACAAAATAGAACAAAAGAATAAGTCTAGAATCAAATAATAAATAATATCAATCAGAATGTATAAGAATACTTCAAGAATTCGTATCAGAATAAATGCACTAGAATAAGAATATCGAGTATGAAACGAATAATTAAAATAACAAAGACTAATCACATCAATAACTCTCCGGCTCGACGGACCACATGTTATGAATGAGAATGAGACTTTAGATTTTGAGTTTGATGTAGAATGCAATTACGAATTGTATAACGAACGGATTTTCACTTACCGCCATTTTCCATGCTAGGCGTAGGAACACTGTGGAAGTATTTCGAAATAAAAAGCTGAATAGAATATATATATAACTGAAGATTATTACTGAACACTATTGATTTCACAAGTCGACTTTTCATGTATATATTTACTTCACACACACACTCATGCCTTTACATGTACGATAAAAGAAAAAACATGTCACAACACATAATCACAAGAATGGCGACCAGTACAACCGAATCATCCCAATGGAATGTCGTTTTCCCCCGAAATCACTCCGGATACTAGCAAACCAAGTCCAGTTCGTGGCGCCATCTCTGGACGGCGAAAGGAGTCAACTATTCTTAACAATATGCGAGAAGAGTCCGAAAACCACCACATTTTTTTTCCAGCTCTACACATAAGCGCGGGGTCAAGCTTTCTAATGCTGTAAGTTTTCTTTCTAGTTCATCGTATACTCTTCAATGAACATATTTTAAACGATCAACAGTTGCATTTTTCATTACCATAAAAATTGGCTTACAAATATTTGAATCAGAAAATCTTCGTCTCCAAATAGCTCTCTTATATGATGGACAACTTTCGAATAAATAAGCTGTCGTAGCGGGTAAACCTTTTACTACTCTTGCCCCTTTGAATTAAATATCACTTATTATAAGAGATACTGGAATTTTTATCTTCAGCAATCAAGTTCTCAAACTGACTTCAAAAGGTGAGATTATTCTTAGCACAACCATTAACTATCTTTAATTTGATTGTAGAAAACTCAAACTTTCTTTCATGTATAATCTCTTTAAGTATTGAAAATTCACTTGATGTTGTGTAGTTAAGTCCCTGTTTAGTTCCTACCGTTGGTGATGGAGGAAGTAAAGTGATGCTAACTTACGCCAACACCTCGTTGTTTGTAATGGATATAATAATTGTCCATTACAAAAAACGAGTATTATATTGTGCTAACTTTTTAACAAACTATTGGTGTCCAATATGACTCCAATAATTTGTTAAAGTTAGCACAATATATCTAAGTATATACCTACAATATATAGGACCCAACAATCTTAATTCAAATTGAAGATTTAAGTCGAAATACTTGTCTCTAGTGTTTTCAGCAATTTCAAAATCTACAGGAAATTCATAAACATAATTTTCAATTTTTCGGAGTTCATTGCTTATTTTCTGTTGACAGGAATTCAAACGCTCGAATGTATCCATTATCTGTACCTTCGTCACTTTAAAATCTGGTTTAATCAATAAAATTTCCCCACGTTAAAATAGGCTCAAGTGTAGTATAGGGGGGGGGGCTTTGGATTTGGCAATTTTTATATTGCTATTATGGTGAGATAACGAATTCATTCTGGCTTCCGGACACCTATCGCTAAGTGAAACAGCTTGGCGATTGATTTTGGTCGCCAAAAGAAATTGACATCTCCAAGCCCCCCCCCCATATACTAAACTTTAACCGAAGCTATTTTTGGAAATTGCCAAATCCAACGCTCCCCCCCCATACTACATTTGAGCCCTAGCTTCTGCTCAATTTTAGTAACAAATGAGTGAAAGGAATTTTTCTAGCTTTTTGTTTCATTTTAAACTCACATCCTTGGTAGCCGAATGGTCATGGATGAAAACCAGGGACGTCTTAAGACTTTTTGAGGCTCTGTGCTCATACCCAAAAGTAGGCCTTCGGCACCTACACAAGAATAAGCCCCACCTATGACCCTTCCAAGTAGGCAGTACATAGCATACTTTGTCATATACTCGTTCAAACTATAACCCGAACAAATGTGCATGATTTACAATCGCACAATCCGGGTCGACCTATAGCCATCTTTGACCGAATGAGTAATAATGGTAGGTCTTGGCTTATAATTGAACGACGGTTGCCAAATATTGCCAGTTGACATATCGTCCAAAATTTCCAGTTTTTCGGAGAATGCAACCAGAAATAACATTTGACCGTTAAAATTATTCGAATTATGATCTTATAAAAACTGAGTCGAGGCCCCTTCAGGCCAGGGCCTAGTTGGACTATACTTTACTCATAGAAATTCGTTGCCGGCGTAATCGCATCAGGGGTTCGAAATCTAGTTACCCAGAAGAACTGGCGTGTAGAGGATGTGATGCATGTTTATTCTGTTGTGAATCAAAGTTTTACCATTGGTGTGGTAGGGAAGTTAGGAGCTCAGCTCAGATATCATCCTTGTTACGGACCATTGCGTCATCCCTTCTCACCTCACCCCTCTTGTACGGAGAAATGGAACAAGCCCCCATTTTTGTGTACTTTGTTTTTTGTTTCTTCTCTCTGTGTAGTTGTTGTTCGTTCGAGTTTGAATAAAGGTGTCGCAATGCATTGGTAAAAATTCGTTGAATCGTTATTTCGTATTAAAAATTATTCCTGAGCCTTCGACGTATGTGCAAAGTTTGTACATAAAAAATGATCCGCCTTGCGGAGTATTATTAAATCGCCAGAACCTGTGGATTTAGAAGATATTTAAAAAATCTTTACGTTGGTTTCACTACTTTGAATGCGTCATGGCGAAAGGCGTTAAAATTCTCGAAAGGAAGTTCTCCGACATCGAAAAACAGTTGAGTGGATTTATCGCATTCGTGGACACTTTCGTTGAAGATGACAAAGAAGTGTTATCTTTCAAATTAAGTCAATTTGATAGACTTAATGCAAAATATGAATCAGTTAAAGAAGAAATTTTCAATTCTTTATCAGACGGAGAATTCAAAAATTTTGATGGAAAAATTACCACTTGCAATGAACACATTGAGAAACTCGAGGTAAGACTTAAATCCTTGAATTTAAAATATAGTAAAAATAATAATGAAACTGGTTCAAATGCTGTGTCTAATGTTGTCAAACCGTGCTTTAGACTACCAGAATTATCGCTTCCACAGTTTAATGGGGACATAGAAACATGGTTTATTTTTAACGAGAAATTCAAAGAAATAATTGAAAATTGTGGTTTAAATGATAAAAAAAAATTGCAATATTTACAATCGTGTTTAATAGGAATTGCAAAACATGTCCAAACTGTGGATGACACATATGATTCGTTGTTTCTGGCTCTAGAGCAGAGGTTTGAAAACAAAAGACTAATAATAAACAAACATATAAATGCTTTGTTGATGTTGAAATATGAAAAATTTAGAGGTGATTCAAATGTTGATTTAAGAAATTTGGTTGATACTTGTACTAAACATTTGAGAGCATTAAAATTGCTAAAAATTGAGCATAATACATTTTCAGAATTGTTGTTGATACAATTAGTTATGCAGGTTTTGGATACTGAGACAAAGCGTCTTTTCGAAATGACCTTGGAGAGTACAGACATTCCTAAGTGGGATGATTTTTTGGCTTTTTTGAATAAACGTTGTTTATTTTTAGAAAACCTGCCATCCGTAGGAACAAAAGATAAACAAAATTTTAAAGACTCTCCACGTCACAAAAGCTTCATATTGCATACAGATGCAAATGTTGACAAAAAATGTAAGCTTTGTTCTTTGAACCATGACCTGTATAACTGTGATAAATTTAAAAATATGCCTGTTAGAGAGAGGTATAATATTGTTAAATTTTTGAATTTATGTTTAAAATGCTTGAAACCAAACCATAAGGTATCACAATGTAGATCTAAGCATATTTGTTTTTGCAAAAAGAACCACAATCAGTTGTTACATTTTGTTAATGTAAAAAATCAGGAGATGCAAAACTTTGAGTCATCCCAACCAGACACCAGGCGCCAAGATGACGTCATCGAACAAATTTGTTTTCAAAATTCTAGTATAACAAATAATCAAAATAAAACTGATAGGAATTCTTTTAATTTTCCGAGTGCTCAAAGCAACATTGTTCAAGGTCAGGTTTCGGGAGTGAACATGAGTGTTTCCGCTTCCCAGAAATATAAAAATGATATTATTTTATCGACTTGTATAATTTATGTTGAAAATTCTGTTGGGGAAAAAACTCCTTTACGCGTCCTCGCAGACAGCGGGTTGCAAGTTTCTCTATTGAGGTCGAGCACGGCAGATTTCTTGAATTTGCGTAAATTAAAAACTGATATGTCGGTCTCTGGTTTGGGTGGTTCGAATGTTAATATAAAATCAAAAATCAAAGGAGTAATTTCAAATGGTTCTGGATCATATAAACGTGTTGTGGATTTTCATGTTGTACCCAAAATTACTAATATGATACTTGTTAATTCCTTTGATATTTCACATATTGTGTTTCCAAGCAATGTATATCTAGCAGACCCCACTTTTAATACTAGTAATTCTATCGATGCCTTATTATCAGCAGATATTTTCTTTGATATTTTGAAAGATGGTAAATACAAATTAGATAATGGTAATTTGATCTTACAAAATACTGAATTTGGCTATATAATTAGTGGTAACACCTCGAGGTTCTCAAGTGGCTCATTGCATTGTGGTTTAATCACAAAAGACTTTGAAACTTTAAATGATACTTTAAAATCATTCTGGGAAATAGAAGAAATTGTACCCACCAAATTTGTTAGTGATGAACTTAAGAAATGCGATGAACATTTTTTGAAAACTATGGCGAGGGACACTAACGGATGTTTTTGCGTCGAGATGCCCATGAAAGACAATGACATTGAACTGGGGCAGTCAAAGTCTACTGCTATTCGCAGATTAAAATTGTTGGAAAGGCGATTTGTTAGAGAACCTCATATAAAAGATAAATATGTCGAATTTCTACAAGAATATGAGGATCTTGATCACATGCAGCGAGTTAAAGAGGAGGAGCCAGGATTACATTATTACATTCCTCACCATGCTGTGATTCGCCCTGAGAGTAAAACGACTAAGCTGAGAGTCGTGTTTGATGCTTCATGCAAAAGTAGCAACGGAAACTCTTTGAATGACATTTTGCTTAAGGGAGGCACTATTCAACCTGATTTGTTTGATATTCTTTTAAGATTTAGAAAATATGTTGTGGCTTTTTCGAGTGATATAAAGAAGATGTTTCGTAAATTAAGGTGCAGGAGCATCAACAAGATTTTCTCAGAATTTTATGGAGACCATCGCCTGAAGAAGATATCGTGTCTTATCGCTTGAAAACGGTTACGTATGGGACCAAACCAGCTCCATATTTAGCTACCAGATGTCTTCTACAACTAGCCCATGAAGGGAAGAACAAGTACCCACTTGCCACTCCAGTTATCGAAAATAGCACCTACATGGATGACATTTTGTCAGGAGCAGACGACATCACTACTGCTAAAGAGATGCAGCGACAACTAATTGGCTTGATGAAAGAGGGCTGTTTTCATCTTTACAAGTGGAGCGCCAACTGTGAGGAATTGTTGAAAGACGTGCCCACGGAAAACAAGGAGTTCCTCTTCAATGAAAATGATCAGTTAGTAAAGACCTTGGGATTGTCGTGGAGACCTAGAGAGGACACCTTCATGTATCAGATGAATTTGCAAGAGGTTCCAGTGACTATTACTAAAATAACCGTCTTGTCATTTATCTCCAAATTGTACGATCCCCTAGGACTGCTTCAACCGATAATCATAAAGGCCAAAATGATGATTCAAAAAATTTGGCTATTAAAAATTGACTGGGATTAAAACTTGCCTCGTCAAGAAATTGAAAACTTCCAGAGATACGTGGCCGAGCTGCATCAATTGAAGGATTTGAAAATACCTCGGTGCATTTTACTGAAAGATTCTGTTGCAGTTCAACTTATTGGATTTGCAGATGCATCAGCCCAAGCTTATGGTGCATGCCTATACGTAAAATCTGAGAATGCCAATGAAACTCAGATAAGATTACTCTGCAGCAAAACTCGCGTCGCCCCACTCAAGACTTTGTCAATACCTAGGCTCGAACTGCTTGCTGCGACATTGTTGTCGAAATTGACCTCAAAGATTATTAAAATTATTGATTTAGAATTTGATGAAGTTCATCTTTTTTCGGACTCGAAAGTTGTTTTGGACTGGATCCAAATGCAACCACACCTTCTAAAAGTCTTTGTGGCAAACCGAGTTTCTTTAATTCAAGAATTGACTGAAACCTTTTCCTGATACCATGTAAAAACCAAGGAGAACCCAGTTGATTTGATTTCAAGAGGTGCAACTAAGTTGCAGCTTCAAGACGAACTTTGGTGGACAGGACCTTCCTTTTTGAAGGACAAAACTTTGAACTCAGACTCTGTCGTTTCGCAGAAAGACGACAACTTTTTCGAAGAACTTAAAAACCCTAATATTGTATACTCATTCATCACTCATGCAGGTCCATCTGTATTCCTTGATAATTGTTTAAATATTACAAATAGTTTTACTAAACTTGTTCGGATTGTGAGTTATATTTTCAGGTTCTATTTCAATTGTAAGTATCCTGCTTCTAAACAGTCTGGTGTTTTCACAAATCAAGAACTGGAAAGAGCTACAGCTGCTTTAATTAAACCAGCACAAAAGGAAAGTTTTTTTGAAGAAATTAAATGTTTGGCTGCAGGTAAGGAAATTCCTGCGACAAGCAAGTTAAAATTTTTAAATGTTTTCTTGGATGGAAAAGGTCTTCTCAGAGTTGGGGGAAGATTGGTAAATTCCAATATGGTCATTTAGCTGTAAATTTCCAATTGTTCTACCTCATACTCATAAATTTTCCAAATTAATTATGTTGTACTATCACATAAAAAACTTGCATGTTGGCCCTCAGGCACTTTTATCCTTTGTTCGGCAGAAATTCTGGATTCTAAATGGCAGATCTCTAGCTCGTAAAATTACTCACGAATGTGTTGCTTGCTTCAAAATTAAACCTAAACTTTGCGAGCAATTGATGGGTTCACTTCCAAGTGAACGTGTAAACCAGGGTTTTGTCTTTAATTGCTGTGGGATCGACTTTCTAGGGCCCTTCTGTATTAAATATAAGGAGCAACGAAAGGGTGTTTATCATAAAATATATGTAACCATTTTTGTTTGTTTTGTTACCCGAGCCACTCATTTTGAAATTATTACGGATTTAACGACTGGCGCCTTTATAGCCACGTTAAAAAGGTTCTTTGCTCGACGTGGAATTAGCAAAACACTTTTCACAGACAATGCTAAAACGTTTGTTGGGGCTCAACGCGAGAGCTAAAAAGCTTGTACCAGATGGTATGTAACCCAAATGAAGAGTTGGCAACATATTATGCATCAGAGAATATTAATTGGAACTTTTCTCCTCCCAGAGCACCTAACTCTGGAGGGCTCTTGGAGGCGGGAGTCAAATCCTTTAAAAATATCATTTTAAAAGAGTTGTTGGAGATGCCAAGCTAACATTTGAGGAATTTAGTACTGTCATGAATCAAGTAGAGGCAATTTTAAACTCGCGCCCTATCTGTCCATTGTCTAATGACCCGGATGACTGTGAAGTCCTCACACCTGGTCATTTCTTAATTGGAAGACCTTTAAATGCTATTCCTGAGCCTAGTTTGATTGATATAGAGATAAATAGATTGGATAAGTGGCAAAGGTTGACAAAAATGGTACAAATTATTTGGGTCAAATGGCATCGAGATTATCTTTCTAACCTACAGCAAAGAACAAAATGGTTAGTTAAACAAAACAATGTTAATGTAGGAACACTAGTGTTATTAGAAGAAGATAATATGCCTACGTGCAAATGGTGCTTAGGCAGAATCACGGAAGTCGTACCTGGTTCAGATGGCCTGGTACGTGTAGTGAAAGTAAAAATAAAAGATAAAATTTTGAAAAGGTCTATCAATAGCATCGCAATTCTGCCTGTAGCAAATTTAATATCATCTGTATAATTGTATATTTTTCTTGCTTATTATTTTTGTATTGTTGTATTTGTATTTGTAATTTTGATATTTGTGCATATTTTGAATTATTTAGCTTTGTATATTGTAAAAAATTGTGTTTATTGATAATTTGTAACAGTCCACTTCTATATAGATGTATGGTTGAAATTTGTTATTTCAACGTGGGGCGGGATGTTACGGACCATTGCGTCATCCCTTCTCACCTCACCCCTCTTGTACGGAGAAATGGAACAAGCCCCCTTTTTGTGTACTTTGTTTTTTGTTTCTTCTCTCTGTGTAGTTGTTGTTCGTTCGAGTTTGAATAAAGGTGTCGCAATGCATTGGTAAAAATTCGTTGAATCGTTATTTCGTATTAAAAATTATTCCTGAGCCTTCGACGTATGTGCAAAGTTTGTACAATCCTAGTTACCTGACTATGGTTCAAAATTGTGAGGTTCATCACCAATAGTCTCATGTTGCTTCACAAAGTAACGTAAATAAAAATAAAATCATTTTAAATTCATCCTTATTCGATGCAATTCAAAATAGTAAACCAATCAATCCTATGATAAAACTCATGCAATGATTTCACTCGTTATATTCACGTTTGAATATATTGGGTGCCAATATGAGTGAAATTATGGAAAGTATCTGGAGTGCATTTTCTAGATGGCGTAGTAACTGTTGAGAGGACGCTTCCATGGGAAAATGAAAATTTTTTTATTTCTACACTATTACAAGCACTCCCTAAAAAACAAAATGCTCATTTATATACAGGGCCGCCGCGTGGGGGTGGCAAAATTTTTCACCGCACAAGGGCGCCTGGGGCAGGGGGCGCCAAAATTTATAGTACTTATAGTTTTTTTTATTTAATGTTACTTACATAAAAGTTGTTAATAAAAAACTTGCAATTTTGTATGTTTTTAGCAATAAAATAAGATTTATTTTTTAAATGTTATATTTTACATAATTTAATTGTGTTTTCTTTTCTGTGGTTTGTTTTCGTTTGTGTAAAACAAAATTTGATTTCCGATACGAACAATAAAAACACGTTCCGTGTGGAGTTCACGCTGTTATACGGAACGTGTTCAAAATCTAAGAATTTGCAACATGTAACAACAGGAATCGGGAATGATTTGTATCGGCATAAATTTTTATTCATTATATGCTGAGAAGATGTTGTGGCTCAACGTTGTTGTTTTGTTTGCTTTTTTTTGCAATGATAATATATATACATTTTTAAAATTATGTAAATCGCTTGGTTTTTCTTCTCCAAATCATATTTTGCTGCATGTATACTGTTATTAAATTGTTCTCAAAACTCGAAATAAAATCTTTATCGCAGCGTTTCTCAAACTGTGGGGCGTGCCCTCCAGGAGGGCGTGATAACCCTACTTGGGGGTGCGAACGTATTGCGAAAAATCGAGAGAAAAAAAGATTTAAAATAATTACCAATTTGATCAAATAATTTACAATTTAAAATAATTCCAAAGTAAAATACATTCTTATATAATAAAAAATAAAATACAAATTCCCACTGATATAATACTCAACACTTATAAATGTATGAGTACTGTACAAAGTATTTAATAATTATATTATCAACATTCAATTAAAAACAAGTTTAGTAATTATTAGTGACTTGCCTGGTCTTGTCATATACAAAATATTTATCTTGATAAATAGTGCGGTTAATAATTAAAGTCGTATTGTATTGTAGTTTGGGACATCTCAAGGCATGGGCCAACTAGCCCCTTGCCCAGGACCTCGCTCTCAGTGGGGGACCTCATTCCGTTCTCGACTCCGTCTTAGTAAGATCATGATCCGGACAATTGTAATGTCGTCAAATATTACTCCCGTACATTCCCTCCAAAAAGCAGTTAATTTCAAACTGCATGTCGATTGGCAAAAGTGATAAAACTGTATTATTATGGGATGACCGTTGTTCCTAGCGTAACGTACCCTCCTCTACAAAGCCCGCTTTTCCGCTTAGGCACAGGGTGCCAAAGATTTGGGGGCGCAAAAAATTTGGAGGGTGAAAAAAGAGAAAAAAATTAACATTAGAAAGGACGGGCAACCGCCCAGTGTTTATTAAAAAGCCAATTATTCTCTTTCATTTTTATATCTAAATTATCAAATCTTCGTTTTAGTATTAGCCAAATTATTATGTAAATCGCTTGGCCTTTCTTTTCCAAATCATATTTTTTGTCATATATACCTGTTGTTAAATGGTTCTCAAAACTCGAAATACAATCTTTATCGCAGCGCTTCTCGAACTGTGGTGGGTGTGATAACCTACTTAGAGGGGGGGGGGAGAGAAGCGAAAATCGAAATGAATTACGAAATATTGAAAATAAAATATTTAAAATAATTATTAATTTAATAAAATAATTTGCAATTAAAAATAATTACAAAGCAAAATATATTCCTATATAATAAAAAATGAAATACACATTCAAACTGATATAATACGCACTACTTATAAATGAATCAGTTCTGCACAAAGTATTTGATAATTAATTTATCAATATTCAATTAAAACCAAGTTCAGTAACTTCTAGTGACTCTCTTGGGCTTTTCTTATATAAAACCTAATATTTATCTAATTAGTGCGTTTATAATTAAAGTCGTATTGCATCGTAGTTTTACCATCAAAGTACATAATTGTATTCAGTACATTATTATTGTAAGAAGTCGGGCGCGATGAAAATTATGACTGAAAATTGGGTCGGAAATACTGAAAGTTTGAGAAGCACTACTTTATCACGATCTAGAACATTCTTTTTGGTATCATGAATTCCTTTAGATTCTAAGCAGGAATATATACACAAGAGCGGCCGAATTTGAGATTTCTTCCAAATTTAAGATAAAATATAAAAGGTTGCAGCATAACTGTAGTCGTCGCAATTCAGTTGAAGGTAATTTCCAATTTGTAGGGATTTCACCTAAATTATTTTCGTTGTTTGTTCAGTGTTGCGAGCTTAACTTATTGAAAAGTTCTTATGATTTTCAATATTTTAATTTTTTTTATAGTGTGTTGAAAATCTAACTTGAAAGCCACTCTCCAACACTAGATGGGAAAGTAGAATTCAAGTTTTAAGACCGTTGAAAATGATTTGAATGGAATTTTGAAAGCGTTAATAAATATTCAAGAAGATCAAACAAGAGACATGGAATCAAGAACCCAAGCAAAAAATTTGATTCAGGTTTCCACGTTTAAATTCATTTATTCCATTAACATCTGTCACGATATTTTAAATTTAGTAAATGTAGTAAAGCAAATAATGCAAAATTCTAAATTTGATTTACAAATCGTGATTGACAATTTACAAAATCTTATATCAGAACTAAATAATCTTAGTTGAGATGAAGCGTATGAACATGCAATTGCCAATGCAAGTATAGTTGCTGATGATTTGGGGGTGGATAATGATTTTCCACAAAGTCGAAACAGGTTTAAAAAGAAACTGTTTCAAGATGAACAAACCGACGAACCAATCAACAATCCAAGACAAAAGTTTAAGGTTGAATTTTACAATATAATATTAGACACTGCTATTTCTTCAATTTCAGAAAGATTCAGCCAATTAAAAGAACATTACAGTTACTTCAAGGTAGTACACTATATACCTAATTTAAAAAACTGGAGTAACAATGAAATTTTAAGACATTGCGAAGAATTAGAACGAAAATTAACGGATACTAAAAATATTAATGAAAAGGACATAAATGGATTAAATTTGTTTGAAGAAATAAAACCTTTGCGATGTTTTACCAAAGAGGTTGGTTATTGATGTTTTACCTATTGATGTTTTAAATTATATTTATGAAAACCATCTTATCGATACATTTCCAAATATTGCAATAGCTTTACGGATTTCTTTAACCCTGCCAATTTCGGTGGCTACTGAAGAACGACGTTTTTCAGAACTTAAAATTATAAAAAAAACTACATGCGATCTACTATGGCGCATGAGAGATTATATCAGACTTGTCAATTATATCCATAGAGAGCGAAATTTTTGATAAATTAAATATAAAGGCATTGATACGAGCATTTGTAGCTGCTAAGGCTAGGAGAATCAATATTTGAATATATTTTCTAATTTTGATATTTTACTTAAAAAATTTTATATCATTTTTGCTTTGTTTTGTTTTTAAAATTTGAGATAAGAAAAAAAAAATAATAAGACAAACGTGTTCTATTACTATAATTTTAAAACTTTTTTCAGTTCAAAAGTAAAATTTCGAATACTATAAAAGAGTATTTCACATATAATTTGTAGCAGTTTATAAGAGTGCAACAGAACCCCATAAAGGGGCGCCGAATTTCAACTTGAACAAGGGCGCCTAATACACACGCGGCGGCCCTGTCTTATATAGCATTTCTGTTTGTTTCAATTTAGTTGGGAGAGTAACGTATCGTTTCAGTTCGATCGGGAGTTGCATAGTTTCCGACATGTCTACTTTAACTCTCACAAAGTTAGAGTGTATTTTCCAAACTACACGCTTAATAGATAAAAAGGCACCCTTTCTAGGCAATCCTCAGACCGAGGGGAGATTCCGAACGTGTGCCAGACGTTTTCTCCTTCTCATTGACAGATCAAGTTGGTTGCAAACCGTGACCAACAACACAGATTTATATTCTACAAAACAAACACCCACACATAATTTAAATTTCCATTTAAATTATTGTATTAATACTTTAATTTTAATCTGCACTTACTTGTTTTTTCTCGCATAATTCTAATGTAAAACTTTTTCTCTTTTCACTTTAAAGCCTTCTGCTATTAATTTTAAAGCTCTTATTTTTAATTTTCTTTTGGTAACTGTGGCGGTATCTAAGTAAGCCAGTAACAGCCTACGGACAGGAGTGATCACTTTTGTCTAGGGATCATATTATGGGGCTTTAGATACGAGCGTCACGGGTTCTAATCCAGCACATTGGTGACCTTGGCTGAAAAGAAAAAACGCAAAACCTTCTGTTGTGTCATGGCTCCATCTACCCGCAAGAGCAAGCAAAGTCATCGGACCCACTCGAAGCAGCAAGCAAAGACGTCAGACTCATTTGACGCAATAGTAACAACTCTTACGCTCGCCTTTAAGAACAAATATCTTGTTCGTTCATCTATCCACCGACTCACTGGTGGGGGTGTGTGGCGGTATCTAAGTAAGCCAGTAACAACCTCCGGACAGGAGTGATCACTTCTGTCTAGTGGTCATGTTACTGGGCTACGGATCAGGAGGTATCGAGTTCGAATTTAGCACACTAACACAGTACTGGGCTAAAATTTGAAAAATAAGCCAAGACAATGCAACTCTCAACCCAAGAGATTGGAGGTTAAGTTTGCCTGCTGGAAACAGGAACTCTGCAACCATTCTACCATTCCAAACTACACGATTATTATCGAATGCGCAAGATTCGAACCGGTGATCTTGGACGGCCTGTTTTTATATAAAACCATTACCCTCGTTTTTTCTTCAAAATTGATTCACATTATTTTTTGAATTATTATAATCTCGTTTGAAGTTAGTCGACAATAAAGGAAATCAGATAATATTTATGATTTAAAATAACTAGAAATCATAAGATAGTGGTAGGTACGATCGTAACCGTCACTATTTTTCATGTACAACTCAACTTAAAACAACATTCCCTTCCGCTCTCAGGAGAAGTATAGGTTTCGTATTCACGCAATTTAAGAATGGATTGGCAAGGTTTGTTTTTATTTTTCTATAATTTTTATTTCTATTAATTAAATAGCATGGACTTTTCGTTATTCTCTTAAGCATCAAATATTTTTCTTCTTTAATTTAAAAGGAAGTAGGGTGAATGCGCTTAAAACTTTGCTGAATCAGGGCCTTGTAATAAACGATTTTATAGTTTTTCGCATAATGTAGAGTCGCAAATGTTTGAGACTAAAATGTATTGTTTTGCTACACTTAATTAATTTATTCGTTTGATTAAAACACCTTGTTATTCGAATTGATATTGTTTTGCTGAAAATGTGTTTTTCCTGTTTACTTAATGTGTGTGTGTATATATATATATAGAGAGAGAGAGAGATAAATTATTTATATACGGACATTTCTGAATTTGTTTAATTTTATTTCTCTTTTCTTGAAAGAGAAATGATTTTCTGCTAAATATTTTGTTCACATTTATAAATTACCAGTATAATAATAGTATAATTAAAATGCTTTTTTAAAATTAAAATGTATGTTTAATTTCCCCCCCCTGCTTATTATTGGAGCTCTTGGAAATCTTAAGGGCTCAGTAGAATTTTCATATAACTTTGCTGGTTTACTGTTTGTCCTGTTAGTGTTTAATGCAGAAAATAATTTTATGGTGGTGGTTGCTCTTTTTGTTAACTTATTGTGTTACTGTATTAGTTGAATATTATGTGGTGTGATATCTTTTATTACAAAAGGCCAAAATTACAAAAAATTGTAATGATATAATTGTATTAGTAAGCCTTTATAACAATTAAAATGTTCGATAACTTACGTATTATGGTGACTGCAGCAAAGTTGGCACTACATGAATCGTTTCTTGATATCAAACAACAAAGACTATGACATGTTTTATATGAAAAAAATACCAATCAATCAGATCTTGAGGGGAAAAAGGTGCGATTCATGTGGTGCCGATTCGGCTTATTCTTTGGTACAGTAAAACGCCGTTTATCAGAATTAATTGGTACTGGACACCTTTCGGATACGCGATTGTTCGGATAACTGAATGTGATCCATACAGTATATGAAACCGAACACTATGCGAATATTGAAAATCATCCCGTGCAGGAAACCTGTTTGAAGAAAAAGCAAAATAGGTGCAAAATGTTGCAATTTTACCTTTATTGTAGAAAATCGCTTATTTTTCGCTGTACCATTGCACATCTTAGATTTTTCGCTGCAAGGTGCACAAAAAAAAAACTAGTTAGGATATTTGACATTTTGGATAATAAACGTTTGGATAAATGGATAAACAACGTTCTTCTGTACTTGCATATTATGACAACCATATTGGCAATATTCTATGAAACACAGCACATGGTTGCCAATTCAGGGCATATGGCACATGTGAAATCAGGGTTGCCAACTTGGCAAGTTATCTTGAACGGTGGAATTCCTGCAATAGTACGCAAGTAGCTATTCTTTATATTGTTGAAAACACATTTGAAGAGAAAAAGCATAACTTGTTATTTTTGCATTTTTCATGCTGATGTTACTTGCATTATTTAATCAATTTTGAGGAATTTCTTCATGTTTAGCTTTTCTACAAGAAATTGTTATAATCTATCTGTTACTTTGTTACAAATTGGTGGTACTTACATATTATACCATCAACCAATTTTACCAAATCATAAGTCACCAAATGCTGCAATATGCAGCCAACAGTGGAAAACCGGTACTTGCCTATTAGCATCACTGCAGCAAAATTGCACCATGTGAATCATGTTATGCTATCAAAACAACAGATTCTTGCATGTTTTATTTGGAAAAAAATCTTAATCGGTCAAATTTTTGTAGGAAATGGTACAATTCGTGTAGTGCCAATTTGGCTTTGGTGATATTAATACATTAGTACTGTAAAAAGTTTCCAGTTTGTGTTCTAACACAATAACAGTAATATTGATAGCATCCAGCAACATCTTTTAAATTGGTCAATGGTATATCTTATAAATACACTTTTGATAAATTCAGCATAAGATGAGTATTGCAGAGAGGATAGTTCTGTTACATACAATGGGATTTTGTGTATGTACTATTAAACAGGTTATAACGTAATAGATAATTGCTATTCAGTATTTTATAAACGAGAGTAAACAAATTTTATCATATACCTTAATTGTTTCTGCGCTTTGTTAGTTATATTGAAAAAGACCAATTTTTCCTAAGCACATATTTCTTTCTTTACTTTTTTATTGATTTGAAATTTGTTATAAAAGGAAGCAATGCTTTACGTGAAGGTTTTTAAAAATATATAAAGCATTGGTTAAACATATAAAGGAATATCTCTCTTAGGACAGTTAGGAATTAAAGGAATCCAAATTGAATGAAATATTATTTCTGTAGGAAAGTAATTCATTCCTATCAAATTTTGTTGAAACAATATTTGTACATATATCTGAAATTAATGAAAAAATGCTAAAATTCTAAAATACATTGGTGAATAGTTCTTGAATCTGCGGCAAAATGTCGTCAAGGCTCGATTTTTAAAGTCGAGTCTGAGGAAAACGGGCATTATATCCGAAAAAATAAAGAATGGTAAATTTTTGTGACTGTTAAGAATAAAAACAACTGGAATTTAGTTATTCTGAATAGGAACTGTAAGACATTTTAAATGGAAAAATTTACAGGGTTATGAAGGGACGTCTTTCTGCACTACAAGGTACAGTGTGAGGATCACACAGAAGATATCCCAAAAAACATATTCCATCAAATACTCTCTCTGATGTTGCCACATATATTCTGCTAAATAATTGTTGAAATGCCCTTCTGCATGGGCAAGAGTATTTTTTCGCTTGATAGCTGACCGCATCCCTTCGATGGAGTTTGTGTGAGCACTGGTTTCAGTGTCTTAAAAGTCAGATTGTGGTTGAGTTGCAAATAATGGTACCATCATGCAAGAGTCAGTTGTAGGCCTTTCAACAGTCCCAAATTACTATGGACCCTGCTACCACCCACTTTTTACTCGCATTCAAAAGTTCCTCTTTTGTGCAGCTTTCAACCATTCTAAAAAAAACATTTGCTTGACTTCCTTTTGTTTCCTCCAAACACCCGTCCACCAATTTGCTGGCTTTCCTCTTCCATACTTCATTTTTCTGAACTTGCTCTCATGGATTTCTACAAACTTATCTTCATCACTGAGTGGTTCACTTTCATTCAGATCAGCAAACCTCTCAAGAGAACATCAGTCTATCAACCACTGTATTCTTATTTACTCATAACTTATTCACTAAAATGTCATTCTTCATCTTTTTTAAAAAAAGTAACACGTTACATTCAAAATATTGCAAATGCTCGCTCAATCAACTCTTACTAAACAACTTACCTTTCTTTATGCTCTTGCATACATCATATGGATTCTTTTTTCCTTTCATATGGCGTCTCTATTTGTTTCTATTGATTGCACTTTTTCTTTCTCTCAAAACCACATTTTGGTGTGGCTGCAGTAGTCAAGTGGTCAAGGCGTCGGATCATGGCTAGTGTGTCATGAGTTCGATCCCAGTACCACTGAAGACCTGCCGTGTAGGGGAGCAATGCACATTTTATCTGTCGAGAGCTCAAACATCCTCCCGTTGGTGTGGTGTGGTAGTTAGAAGAGGGGGATGTGCCAGCTCAGGTGTCATCCACGTCACTTGACCATGGTTCAAAATTACGCGGTCCATCGCCAAAAGCCCTTGTGTAGCTGAACAGTGCGACGTTAATATTCACTCACTCACCCACATTTTGGTCAATTCATTTCCCCCCTTTCTTCTAACGAATTATAAAAAAAACATTACTACTTAACATTGCTTACGACTCATGTTTAAGAATAACCAGTACTCGCATGTATTATCAAGCAGTCGGCCAAGTATGCAAAAGATGCAAATGGCTCAGTTACTGCTCTTATATTGTTAGTAGGGTTTTGGAAGCTAACACAACTGAAACGGTAATTGCTAATTGCAGCTACCTAACTGTCATTAATAATGGCCTTTTAATTTAAAGAAAAAAAAAAAAGGGTAGCTAGCTTGGTGAACTTCTCACCTATTTGGTGACAAAAAAAAAAAATTCAAAATTAGTGAGAAGGGTTAGTAGGATTCTATCAAAAATAATTGAAAAAAGAAAAGTAAAAATAAGTAAACATTTTTATTGCTTAATGTTTACAAAATAAAAAAGGAAAGCATTTTTCAATTAGAAAATCAAGCTAAATATTTTGTACTAATATCACAATAACACATAATATCATTTTCAAATTTTTGTCATATTTCAAGGCTTTTTTTTAATTTAAATAATTTTCTTCAATCACTTCACATGCTTCTCCTATGAAATTGAATAATTCTTCAAGATTATTCAATGATAAATATCTTTCTTATTTGTACATTTTCATTAATTTCATGGTCTTCTTCATATACTCATTTTTTTTGTTGCTAATGTGAGATTTGATATCAAGAAGTCAAGAGTGTGTTTGAATGCACTCCAAGAAATTGGCAGCATTTTGTGAGTTGAAGCCTAAATTAATGTGTTTCACAATGGTTGCTGACTTTAATTTTTTACTTATTATAAATAGGTTAATAAGCGTTATAATAATTTATAAATATACATTAGTTCATTATAAATAGGTTAAAAATCACTATATAATAATTTTAAAAGATTGACATAAATCAAAAGACAATAATTATATTGATGCATGTGTAATATAGTTATTATAAAGATTGTATGTTAAATTATTTCTGTGGATTGGATCTGGTAAGAGCTCCTCAGAGCAGTCATTTGTCATGTGTACACTAATCACCGTACTTGATTTTTACCAATCAGCATTTTTCATTTTGGCATAATTATTTTTTTAGGAGTATTCAGGTGCGAAATAGTTCCAAACCACATAATAGTTAATTTGTATTAATTGAATTAATTACTCAGTTTACTTGTCAGGTCTGCTAACTGAAGTATTCATATGTGTGGGTTATATGTATACATATATACTTATTGTTCTGAATAATAATGTACTATCAGTGTTTTTTTTTTAAATTTTAATTTCTGTATTAACTTTTTATTGGAAAAATAAGAAATTATAATTTTACTGTATTTGAAATAATATCTAAGGTTTATATTTTATTGATATTAATTATTTAATTCACAAAAGCTAATTGAAGTGTTATGTATTTACTCTTGTGTGTTTTTTTGTTAACTTATTAAAAGTCAGTATTTTATAAAATGTTTAAAATAGGGCTTATAATGGAAAATGAAATGTTATATTATAAATGAAATTTGTTTAATTTTTATTACTATTGTTATTTTAGAAGCTCGGGACACATTGAGACAATGGCGGGAGGACAATATACGATGTTCTGAAGAAGTTGTAGAAATTTGGCAAGATGTATTATCAAGTTATACACATAAAGTTGGAGATGAAAGTAAATATATTTTAAATTAAAAAATTTTTTTTATGTAAATGCTTTTTTACCACTTAATTGTAACTATTGGTTTGTGGTAAATGGAACATTTTATTTAAAGTTTTGTATCTTTGAAATGTCATGTATTACACAATGGTTGTAAGGACTTAATTTTCTATTAAGCTTGAAATGTATATATATATATATAGTATTTTAATAGAAAGTATATGTAGTTTATATTATATTTTTCAATTGTATATTTAATTTAATGGAAAATATGTCAGTAAACTGTATATTAAAAGATACTTGAAATATGTCTCTCGAAGTTTCAAGTATGAGCTTAGAATCTAATTGAATTGAAAGTTATTAGAGTTCAGATTTTAAAATTATTTAACTTAGTGTGAATAGAGACTTCATTCAAGAGAGACGTTCAGAAACACAACATTTAATGACGGGAGACAAGACGAGAATGATTATACAAGCACATGACATAAAACAGTGCAACAATTTAGACAGTGCCATCTGTTGGCATTCACACAAAACTAATACACACATATCAAGCTACACAATATTTAACACAGATAATATTTGTGTTAGTGCAACAATATGTTCTAAGCATCTATAATAGCATTCATTTTGTGTAAATGTAAAAAGATTTGAATAGAACCATAATTATAATATTTTTTTAAAAAATTGTTATATCTTGAAAGAAAAAAATTATTTTCCTCTAGTGAAAAGAGGATTAAAAATAAACCACATAATCAGTGTTGTATAGTTGAAAGTAAATTAAATAATTAAGGAGAATACTAATTAGAATTATGAATGCTGAAAATAACTTAATTTTTTTTGTTATTTATATCTTTTATGAGCATGTTAAAAATTTTTTGTAAAATTTACATAGTTTTGTGTACCTCTTTAAAGGTCCTTATCGGGGCAAATATTCTGAATATCTAAAGTGTGTGCCTTATATATTAAATTCATTGTTTATTTCTTGTCAGTATAATTTTTAAGTTGTTTAACTGGAAGGGTTTAACAGTAGAAATAAGACAGATAAATAGTGGTCAGTTTTTAATCAGGAAACTTCATAAAATTTTTTTATTCAAGTATTATATTAATTTATTTTTTTTGCTCCTAGTCAAGTTTATTTTAAAAGATGCACTTTTACCTATTGGCATAAATGATTAGTGAAAACATATTTCCCTTCATTTTTTGTGTTAGCAAATTCCTTTAATTCAAGGGTGTCAAACTCAAAGGCTAACTTGGGCCAAACAAACAAGGTTTAACTTAAGGTGGCTGTAAAAAATTTTAAAAATAGAAACATAGGTTTCATTGCATTCCTAAGTCTTCGGAATAGCTTTACTAATAGCAGTGGAAAGAAAAGGGTAGTATTTTGAAAACACCTTTATACATGTCAGGGGCATTTAACGTGCTGGTTGAGCAAGAGGTATATATACACCAACAGTATTTAAGTGGTTAATTTATTCTGCATTGGTTTTTTGTCTGCCGATGTTTTGACCGGGCCGCAAAAATGCTCGTTGCGGGCCACATGCAGGCTGCAAGTTTGACACCCCTGCTTTAGATGTACTTCATAATATTTGTATTCTCAAATTATGTGCTAGCTTTACAGTTAGAGGTCAATCCCTCCCCCATTTGGCTGGGATGAGCAATGTAATAAAGACCGTAATTTGCTCTGGAAAATCCAACTTTCTACATTGGCTTTTTCTTATTTTTCATTTGATAATGTTTATGCTGGGCATTGGTTATTCAATACTGTAATTTTTTTTTACTGTGAATGTTTCATCATGAAACAGATCTTTTTTGAGGATAATATTGGTAAATTATGGGGGGAAATGTAAAAAATAGTATTTTAAAAAGAGGAGCCACACATCAATGCAACTTTCAGGGTTATCCTCCATCCTTCCTGCATTCTTAATTTAGCTGTTCACTTTTATATATGTTAGTTAATGAAATATTAAAATTGAATTAAAAAATAATTATTTTTCAACTTTTGTAAATGTTTGGATTAAAGATTATATCGGAATATAAATATATTTTTTTGGAGAAATTTTTTTTCAAACATAAATTTTTTGCCTATTTAAAATGTAGTAGAAATTTAATCTTACTTTGAGAACTTTTACTGAAATGTTTCTTCAAAGAGTATTTCATAAATTCTTTAAATTATAAATGATATAGGTAAAAACTTATGTTAATAGCTCAGCATTTTACTATTGATGCAATCTATAGCTATATTTCTCTATCATTTGTTCTTGCAATGACTATTATAATTTTTTTCAAAGAGTTTAAATCATGCTTTGAATTTTTTAATGGGCACTAGAATATTTTTTCCCGTTAGAAGTACATTTTTCACTTGATTGTACTTTAGATGACAATTTAAGTATGAATGTGATTTACTTTTTCAATATTGAAAAAGGTATTTATCTTATTTTATTGCATTATTTGTATTGGTTTTGCTCCTATGATATCAAATGTTAAATAAAACTGGAACAGATACGTATTTTGTTTGAACGTTTTATTGATGAAATTTCATAATGATTGGTTTCCTTTGAACCTCCTTCATTTAGTCACAACATTAAAGTCAAAAGAGATTTATTAAAGTAACTCATTTAGCAGAATAAATATAGAACAGATTTTTTAGGTTTAAAATTTTTAGTATATTTAGGTATTACTTTTACATTCTTGCTCAAACGCACATTCATATATGTTAATCTGAATGTTGTCTTAACTACTCAATACAGTTTTTACAGATTCAGGAAATAAAGCAGTTATAATCTTTTTGGAATTAACAATTAATGCTTTTGTTTTATCAAATGACAATATATTTGTTTTCCTTAATAGAAGTAATAATTGGAACTAAAGATCTTTTCCCATTTTTTTAGTGATTTTTTAAAAAGCTTATGGGTTACAAATTTAGCTGTCGGAGAGAAACATCTTGGCACGAGTGTGTCATTATTAATTATTAAATTATTTTTGTAATTCTTAAAATGAGTACAAATCAATACAGTTCCCCCTTTTAAATCTGTAATTGTTTGTTTAAAATAACTATGAAAAAATACATCTTAGAATGGTATGGTTTTATAATTTGAGCGTGCATTGCTTACTAATTTCAATAAAATAACAATATCTTTTGATTTTGATTATAATTTGAAATTTTATTTGCATATAAGACATAATAATTAAATGGAAAATTATTTATATTATTTATGAATGGGGTAATTTTAAAACAAGTTTTATTACACTACACTTATAAATAAAAGTATCTGTATAATATTTTCATTAATATTCATTTTTTTTTCAATGAAAAATTAAATTAATATATTTCAGCAACTTAGTTATATTTATGGATGTTCATTTCGATTTTAGTCAAGTACATTGTAATGAAAAAGTTAATTTAATGTTATCCATTTTTTTTTCATGTAAAAAAAGTAGACATTTGTAACATTTTTAAAAATTCAAATTCATTTTTTTTAAGCAACATAACTTTAAAAGGTGTTTTTATGTCTTTAAAACTAGTGGATGTAACTAATGTTTTATCTGGTTTTTTTTTAGAATGGCTTATTTATGAACAAGTGTGCCTGGCATCTTTAGATTGTCATCGTTTAGATATAGCTCAGGTAAATTAAACTTTCAGTATTACATTAAAGTTGCTTTATTTTATAATCATATTATATTGGAATGTGCTTCTATGTTATGTTTTTCATTTTTACAAAAAGGAAAATTGATTGCTTTTTCTAATGGCTTTATCAGTTCCAATGAGAATGGCCATGAAGCAAAAAGTATCATAAAAGTAAATTTCTGATTATTATTATTAAAGTAATTTACTATTTAAGTCATGCCGGTGGCGTGGTTGGTTTATCACTGGGGCCTTCTACACTCAAGGTTGCGGGTTCAACCCCAGCCCAAGTCGGTGGATTTTCATGATGCAGAAAATCCACAGCGGCCATGTCGTATGATTATACAGCATGTAAAAGATCCCTAGAGTGTCCATTTGGCTTGGATGCTCTCGGCAAAATTAAAATCCTAGAACAGGCTCGCATTGTCAAGAGCTCAGGTGCCTCCCTCTGTGGAGGAAACTGGGCGTCAAAATTGCTTCTGTAATTGGTATCGCCTATGTGGTGCAGAGCTAAAAAGTAATACCAGCTCCTGGGGAATGTACTAGGTCTGCAAAGGTTTAAAAAATACCAATGCGCAGCCCCATTAGAAAAAAAAAAACTATTTAAGTAATTTATAAAATGTTGCTGGGGTTTTTCAATTTTTTTCATCCTTTCTTTCTAAATAATTTTAAATTAAATTATAAATGCCTGATTTTTTCCTCCCTCAAATTAATTTCAACAATACAAAAAGAGGTACAAAAATTCTTGTAAATGCTATGACATTATTAAATTTTGAATGTTTTGAAAGATTCTGTTTTTGAAATCTATCTCTAGTCTTTTTTTTTTTAAGAGGAATTTTTTGGGATTTTTGGTGACAGCCGAGTAAAATGAATTTTATGTTGATACCAAAAAAGTAACAAAATAACATTAACATATTAGATAATTTTTACCTGTAATAAATTGTATTGCATTGGGAATAAGTATTACTTGAAGTATTAGATCTTATTCAAAAACAAAATTTCTACTTTAGGATTGTGCATAGATTGTTATTAATCCATATCTAGTGACTTCTTTGTCAGTGTCCATATGGCTGTGGTAACCTAGGTGTCAAGGTCACAGACTCATGAGTTCAAGCCTAGTACCACTGAAGATGTGTTGTACTGCACATAGTATTTGTTGAGGCTCAAAATCCTCCTGTTGGTGTGGAAGTTGGGAAGAGGGGGATGCCAGCTTAGGTGTCATCCTCGTCACTTGACCATGGTTCAATATTATTAAGGCCATCAGCAATGGACCTTGTGCAGATTTATAGTGTAATGTTTTGAAAAAACATTGTAGTTTTGTGTAAAGAAATTGAAATCAACATCTTTTAACTAAAGCAGATATTACTCAATTTAATGCTCACATGTACCATAGTATTTTTTAATATGTACAGCTTAATAGTCAGCATTTTTTCTCAGATTGTACAGTTATATTAGGTTGGTCATATAGCACTAGTATAAGATATATAATTTTCTGTTGTAATAGTGAACATCTTATTTTTGTTTTAGGAATGTCTAGAAGTATTAGACAAACAATTTCCGGGAAGCCTTAGAGTTCGGAAATTAAGAGCCATGGAATTTGAAGCTCTTGAAAGGTCAATAACTTGCACTTATGTCTCATTTTATAATTCCTCCAATTACTGCCAGAACTTAAAATTTTTTTATAATACTTGTTTAATAAATGATTTCTTTTTTTTTTTGGTACTTTTTTTAAACAACTTTTTTTATTTTCTATTCTTTCATTATATGCTAAGTTCTTATTTGTAGTTAACCCCTTCTCTGTCGGCGTCGCATCTCATACGTTTGGCAATTTTGTGCCCGTATAGTCGGCGTCGCATGTCATGCGACGAAGGAAAAAATTGCATCACTGAAATTGAATTGGTCGCTACGCAGACGCCTCTGTGAATTCTGCGATTATTTTTTGTATTTCCGAATATTTCTAATAGATGGCGCAACTAGTAATACTTTTTTCACAATTTTCCAAGCAAGATTTCCGGCTCGAAACAAAACAGAACCATTTTGTACTGTTTGAACCATACTGTAGCATTTCGACGTGGAAAAGCTCTTATTTTGAAATGGAAGGATAAAAAAGATGTATCACTTATTTCAACTATTCATACTTCAGAGATGATTGCAGTGAGATCATCTAAAGAAGAAAAGCTGAAGCCGAAGATTGTTGTAGACTATAATGACACTATGGGTGGCGTCGATCGTGCTGACCAAGATTTGGCATCTTATGCCATCCCAGGAAAATATGGGGAAAAGTATTACCGAAAAATATTTTTTCATATTTTCGATCAATGCATTTGGAATTATGTTTTATATAAGAAAATAAGTGGTTCTAAATCGCAGCTTCAGTTTCGATTACATTTGGTCAATGAAATGGTTATAAAGTAACACTCGGAATCAATGGGCAGCAAAAGAGGTAGGCCCTTACTCAAAACACCACTTCGACTTACTGAGAGACATTTTGTGAAATTTATTCCACCAACTGAGAAGAAAGAAAAACCAGCGAGAAAATGTTTCATCTGTTGCAGGAAACGAGACAGTGACGGTAAAAAGATAAGAAAGGAAACGAGGTATTATTGTGAGAAGTGTGATGTTGGACTTTGCGCGGTACCATGCTTTGAAAAATTTCACACTCAGCGTGATATCTATTACAATTTGAAGTAAAAAAACTATTCACTATGCTTTTTACATTCATAACCAAGATTTTTTTTTATAATGTAAGGAAAAATGCTGTAATAAATGATTTAGGTTTTGTGATAAATGTTGTTTTTACACCCTGATGTCCAAGATAGATTGTAAAACTGTTTGCTAAAGGTAAGGTTGGAAAACCACTTTCTAAAATATTTTTTACATAATTTTAATAGTTTTTTTATGTACATATTTTTTGTGTTACTTTTATTTCTCAAATATTAACCTCAAAGCAATAACATAAATAAATATAGTATCAGAGTATATTTTCTTAAGCCGAAATCTTGATGCATTGCAGTGAAAACTGGAGATCAGTAGACGAGATATAATATATTGGACCACCCGTAAGTCTAGAAAAACTGCTTTCTGACAAAAAAAAATTGCATTTTTAAATTTAGACTAGAGTACATATTAAATTTCAGCAATAAAAAAAAAAATGTTTTTTTTGGACCGGAAATTCGAAAAAAAATCCGACAGAGAAGGGGTTAAGAAAATGTCTCATTCTAGATTTTGCAATTATTTTGATATTAGAAATTACTTTTCTTTTATTTTTTTTTAGATTATCTAATTTTTGTAGTGTTTTGGAGCATTATTTTTGTTACAAATGTTGTACTAATGCTTAAAATAATGTAAATATAATTTATATCTTGACCTTGAATACATTAATATTACCTTCTGTTTTATTTATTTTATGATAAAAATTGTATTATTTGCAAGTAATGCTGCCCCTTACATTATAATGGTGTTTCAATCAAAACATGGTGATACAGCCCAAGTTGGCATCGTTTATGGCAACCAAATTTGGCGAATTGGAGACCACTTTGCGGGTTGATGACCATTTTTGGCAATTTTGAATGCTTCTGGAAATTAAAGGAGAAATTTATTAATGTCATGGTCTGTGACAAAAGTGGATCTTTCGAATATGATATGTGAATCACTCATGGAAACTGAGTCAGTATTGCTTTGACTGTTGAAGAGAACACAGAGATTAGTTGCTTGCAAATGAACTTTACATACTTGTATTTTCAGCTGCTGATAGTTATGTCTGAGTGCTGTAAAAGGTGTGAAGACCTGGAATTTATTTTATGAATTTTGCTGCTATACCCTGTATTTTTAAGGATTGTTTTTCAAAAATAAATTTTTATTACTCTTAAAGAACTGTTTTGCTCTTTAAGAGTGATAGCATAAAATTCTCGAGCCTTAATCTATGTAACAATTGTATTAAACATTGAATTGAGTTTAATAAAGTTTTCTCTAACTTGTTTTTTGTATTTTGTAGGTATGATGATGCTTTAAAATTGTATGCTTGTATACTGCAACATGATGAATCTAATTCTGTTATATATAAGCGAATTATTTCTGTATTAAAAGCCCAAAATAAAATTGCTGAAGCAGTTAAAGAACTAACAGAGTATCTAAAAAAGTAAGTCTTTTTTAATAATTTAGTCTGAATGCTTTTTAAATTTATTACACTGTATAATGGTAATATATTACTTACTTTTTGTTTAAATGTTTTAACTGGATTTCTGCTATTTTAATTATTCATCCTTTTAAATAATTTGGTGCATTAAATATTTTGCTTGAATGTTACTACTGAAAATATTTTAAATATGTTGAAAGCAAAATATGCATTTCTTCTTTGAGAAAAAAAAATTAATAATCAATTTGTGTGAAGAATATTAAGTAGTTTCTTTAACGTAAGTTTTTGTAAATTTCAAAATCTAATTGGAGATTTTGTAGTTGTAAAATTCTGCCTTATGTGAATTAAATAATATCACATAAAACTCTGCTTGTTTTCTTACACTAATGTTAACTATAACGAATCAAGATATATATTGATGCTTTCAGATTTATGAGTGACCATGAAGCATGGATGGAGCTCTCTGACTTATATTTAATGGAACAAGATTACAACAAGGCTGCTTTCTGCTATGAAGAACTCATTCTTTTCAATCCCCATAATCATTTATATCATCAACGATATGCAGAGGTATACTTAATTTAATGATCATAGAAAGCATGCTTTACTGATATAAAAATGTTTGAACATATGTCACTTGTAAAGGTTTTGGAAAAAGATTTTTTTAAAAAAAAAAGTTAATTGGTGTAAATTGCCACAAATATCGAAATTTAAAGTTTCAATTAAATTCCAAGTTTTACCCCATAATTGAATGACGTGTGTTGCATTAAATTCTATATAAAATAAAACTTATCAGAATGAATTTGAAAATCTCATTGTTGACAAATTAAAGAAAAAATTATTGAAATAATTAAAATTTCTCATTTGGAAAATTTTATCAAAAAATTTGTTTAGCATTGTTTCAGTTTGGATTAACTTTTGATTTTTGAAGGCAAAATTATTTTTATCACTGCATGAAAGTTCTTATAAGTTCATTAGTTTATCAAATGCAATTAAGAGATAGTAATTTAAAAATTAAATATTTAATAATCTTATTAAAAAGCTAAAATAATATTATTAGTAACAAAGTATAAGATCATTTATAAAAGAAATTGGTTTAGTCTTTTTTTTCAACCACTCATGTTAATTATGTGACATGATTAATATATTAGCTTGTTTAATTAAAAAGTGTAATACAATTGGAAAAAAATTTGAAAATATAGAATCTTTTTCCATATTTAAGGTAGTAAGAGAATTTTCACTTAATATAGTTTCTTGTTTCAAGGCATAAATATTGTTTCTTTCTCTTTAGCATTACCATGCTTAATTTTAATCATTTTCTTTTAGATTCAATATACCATTGGTGGCTTGGAAAATATGGAATTAGCTAGAGCTTATTTTGCACAATCAATTAAACTCAACCCTCGTAATATGCGATCATTATACGGATTTCTTCTGGTAAGTTTGCTATTTTAGTTCTAAAAGAGTTTGGAATTTAAAGATAATTATTGCAAAAATAACTTATGCGAAGCCCTTAAATTGTTAGCAACTTTGTTTTGCATATAATAAATTTTAGTAGTTATTTTATTTAGTAAAATAATTTATATGAATAAAAATTAGCCACTCACTAAGTCAAGATGAAATTCTATTTGAATTGTTAATAATTCCTGTTATTTAATGTTTTGCGAAAATCGCATCATTATCGTATCTTTACAAATTTGAAAGGAGGGGGGGGGGAATACACACAAAAGTTTTATTAATTACTGAAGGCAGTTATTTTAGAAATTAACTATTGTTCACAATATGATTGATTAAAAGTTAACAGCCCAATTTTCTCATACTAGAAAATTTCTGTGTAAATAAATATCAAAAGCTTTATACAATTATGATAATAAAGTTTTTATTTATTGTATATCATACAGAAAATGTAGATATTTCAGTATATTTATTATAGATATATGAGTATTGTTCAAGCATGTTTATTAATAATGAATCTGTAATTGTTTTTCATCTGTACTTTTGATATACTTGAATGTTATTTTACTTGAAATAATATGAAAACCATGTCATGTTTTTGAATTCATGTTTGAAAGTAGAAAAAATAAATACTTAAAAAGAAATGGCTAAAATTATCTTGACAGAGTTTCAGAATTTGTATGTATAGTAAAATTGGGAATATATGTTGCTGCAATACTTAATTGATAGAAATTGGCTATCAAATATTTTTCAATTTGATAAGAGAACAGTTCTGTTAAAAAAAATGCTTACTTTTAGTTGCAATGATAATAGTAAGCCAAATATTGTTTGAACTTAGAACTAATTGTAAGATTTTTGCATTATATCCTTTAAATATACATTTTTAAAATTTCTTTTACAACACATAACTATTGTATTATGCAAAGTCAATAGGCTTAGTACTGCTAGTAACATTTATGATAAGGAAAATGCTAAACATTTCTTGAAATAATAATATTGCTCAACAAACTTTTTAAAGTAACAAAAACACAATTTTTTTAAAAGTTCACAATCACAACAGTTGTGAAACATAGAAACACATTAATGTTCTAACTTGGTTTGTATTATCAACTTAGAAACTGATAATTTATTTTTTCTAAATGATCAATGGTAACCAAGTTAAAAATTTCAAATCTGCAATATTGTAGATTGGCTGTTCTTATTTAGTTGGGATAACATATGTATGGAGAGAGGTCCCAGTGTGAATATTTTCCTTGTCACTTGACTGTTCAAAATTACAAACTCAGTTGCTGAAAACCATAAGTGTTACTTTTAGCGTAACTTTAATTCGGAATCAGTTATGGTGACTCAATTTCATCACGAACCTACTGTCTATATGACCCTTACCCTATTTGCTTAGCAACAATAACCTTTACATGTGAATATAAAGATAAGGCTTTTTTAAGAATTAAATGGGGATTTCTAATATTTTTGTTGGAAACAAGATATATATGTAAGCAGAAAATGACCCCCCCCCCCTCGAAATAGAATGATGGTTACCGACTGTCTGTTGTCAAGACTCCTTCGTGAAGGAAAGGATTCATGCATTGTATTTTTTTATTATTGAAGTGGTCCAAACAATGAGTTTAGCAATCTAAGTTCCTTCTTAAATTTTATAAAAGAACCTTGGAACTTCTTGGTATTAATCATCTCTTGGACTTCTCCACATGACAACTTTTCAATAACAATTTTAGAAAATAAACAAATTTTATTGGTTTACTATATTTTTGCTGTTAAATAAGATATTATTTCAAGTATGGTCTTTTTTAGATGTATTTCACATTAACAGTACAGAAAAAAATATTTTCATGTAAAATCTCCAATTATTGTATAATTCCATTTTTTTTTTTTTAAAAGTTGAGTCTTTAAAATTGATTTATAAATTCTATAATTGAAAATTAGAAAAAAGATATATCATACTCTTAAATATTTTTAGATATTGTATTTGTGAGTTACGCATGTAATTTTTGTGACAAATTTAGTAAGAAAATTCAAAATCTGAGATTTCTGATTTAATTTTGAGAAGCTTGTCTCTAAAGTCAATTATTATTTTGATTGAACTTTTTTTCAATTCCTACTATTAGTTCACTCTCTCCCTATATATTCCTGAAATTTTCAATCGTTAATAAAATACTTTCTATTTATCCGTTCAAATAAATTTCCTTTTTAAACTTGTAGTAGATGACACTTGATGTTAATACAGTTTTTTCAAATATTAATTCATTAATTAAATTAAAAAATGAATGAATAGTTACAAACAAAAATAATAGTACAACCGCATATATTGGAAAGAAAATCGTGTGTGTGTGTGTGTGTTGTGTCCCTGTTGCACAATGGATAGCGTGTTGGATCCAAAGGACTAATCCAAAGATTGTGGGTTCGAATCTCACCTGGGATGGCCTAATTTCTGAGAATGGGATTTATTTTTTACTGTACTGTTTTATTAGTATAATTAAATTTAATTAATGAATAAACAGTAACAAACAAAAAATTTAGTTCAACACTGTATATAGAAAGGAAAATGGAAAATTGCAAAGAAAATCGCTTTCTACGCTGGTGTAAGAAATTAAGAGAATTTGCATATTTTATTGAATTGCATGAAAAGAACTGAACTGAATGAAAAAGCACTGCTTCTAGATAAAAATGCAAATCGTGAACGACAAATACTTAATTGGAATATGTGTGTAGGTGGAGCCAACAGAAAAACAGGCTATATAAGCACATGCAAGTTGAGATGTATTTTGTCCACCAGCACGCCTTGGCAAGTTTCTTGGTATTATTTTGAAGCAATTGGTTCAATTCAAATTGTAACGGTAAAAATGAGTAGCCACCAATGTTTAGATGATGGAATGAAGTAGCAAATTGTTGGGAGGCTAGAAGCAGGCCAATGTCAAGCGCAGATTTGTAGAGTTCAGTTTAACGCCCAGCATTATGTGTACGTTATGGAAACAGTTCCAGGATACTGGATCCATTCAGAGAAAGCCTGGGCAAGGTTGTCCAAAAGCCACAACGGCCAGAAAAGATCGCCATTTGTTGATTATAGTGAGGCGTAACAGAGAGGCTACAGCTTTTCAGCTCTCTCATTACTTGTATGCAGCCACAGGAACCCATGTATCAAGAGTGACTGTTTCAAAAGGACTTCTTGAGAGAGGGTTCTTTGCCAGAAGACCAGCTGTTTGCGTCCTGCTCACATCTATGAACAGGAGAATCCCTTTATGCATGGTGCATACAGACAGCATAGAGATTGGAGTATGGATCAATGGGCAACCGTCCTGTTTACCGATAAGTCCTGTTTCAGCCTAAACACAGATTCTTGCTGTACGTTCATACAAAGAGAACCAGGGACCCATGACCTACTCTCCAATGTCCAAGAAATCAACAATTATGGTGGAGGAAGTTTAATGGTCTGGGCAGGCATGTTGGATGGCCGTACACCTCTCCATGTTTTTGAAAGAGACTCTGTGACTGGTGTGAGTTCTTGGAGCCCTATGTTTGCCTTTTCAGGGGTACATGTGGCCCCGAGTTCATTTTAATGGCTGATAACGCGAGGCCACATAGAGCTCTTCTGGTCGACGAATTTCTAGAGAGTGAGGATATTCGTCCTATGGATTGGCCAGCCAGGTCTCCAAACCTCAACCCTATAGAGTATGTCTGGGGTGAGCAATTGCAACTTGCAACCCCCTCCGAGAACCATCCTGGAAATGAAAACAGCATTGCTGAACGAGTTTTATCAATTGCCACAAGAACTAATAAACTGCCTTATTTCAAGTATGACATCATGCTGTGAGGCCTGTATAGCTGTAAGAGAGGGCCATACCCCTATTAACCCATTTCTTTTGTTTATTCTGCAACTGCTGTTTTATACCTTCCAACTCTAACGAGTGTTATGCTCAATCATGCATGTGTATTGCAATTGTTGAATGGTTATTTGTTTTGTATTGTGTCAATGTATGGGTACATATCAAATTTCATTAAAATCGGATCAGTAGTTCTAGAGATAATTGAAAGTCTGAACATTCTCTTAATTTCTTACACCAGTGTCCTTTGTCACTATGTATTGTGATTCTGTCATATGTATATACATATTTTTAATAATTTAATTATTTAATAAAAGTAACTAAAATAAAATTTTTGTTTGTTGGACCTAAGTAGGAATTGACTTAATTTTTTTATATTACTTTTTTTAGACACAAGGAAATCTGAGAAAGTGGGGTTAAAAAGAACTTGCTTTCATAACCTTAGTCACATTTAAAGTTTCCATTAAGCTTTTGAAGAACACCTCTAACAAATTTTATCAGATGCTTTTCTTCAGAAAAAATATTGAATTTTTTTAAATGTAAACATTGATTGTACCATAATTTTATTCAATTTGTATTCATAGCATTTATATAGAATCATAGTTTAAGTTTCAGAAATATAATTCAAGTCTTGTTGCACAAATTGTTTTTATTTTATAATGATATTTTATTTCCTTGATAATTCCAGCAATAATGCATTATGTGAATTATATTAGCAATTTTACTGCACACTGAAAACAATATGGTTGTTGTTGTCGTGTCCTTCCCGCAGGGTAGGAATGAAAGTTGCCATTGCTTGTGAGACAGGTTGGACTTTTGGCATTGGTACAAGTTGGACAATATGGTATTTTTCATAAATAAACATTTTTGCTTAAAATTTTTTTTCTTTCAATATAATGTATATCTAAGAGGGACCCAGAAAATATTGAATAATTCATCCCTGGTTGAAGATTCTGTAGTTTGTATTTTTTTCTGTTAGGCAAATGGAGAGCAACTGTCTCAAAGTTAAGTTCAATAAGGGACATTGTCCAGAAAAGTTCTGTGTAATTGCTGAGAATTTTTTTTTATAAAAGCAAATTTCATGTACTCCTTTTTTGTGATTGATTTTAGAGAATTACTAGCTGACCCGGCCCGGCGTTGCACGGGCTTTTACCGAGGGTATAACTTAATCCCCATGTTAATTTCCTCCTTTCTTTCTGACGCCAGCACTTTTGTGTGGGTGTGACGCGTACGATGCGAGTGCATGGCCCGTGAGTGCGTATCATGGCTTTCTCGTTTAACATTTTCCCTTTTCACAAAATCAGCACTTCCAATATTTTTCGAAATTACTTTTGCTTCTTTGTTTCTTTCCTCTCCGCTTAGCAAAGCATTGCACGGGCTTTTACCGAGTGAATAACTTAATCCCCATGGGAATTTCCTGTTTCCCTCAGGACGATAGCACTTATGTGGTGTATGCGCAATGTGAGTGATTTCTTTAACTATGTCATTAAAACTCCCTTTTTCGAAATGGCAAAAACCCGCGAATAGTGCGAATTTATAAATCACTCACTCACTTTTCAATTCTTTCGTTGAAATTTTTTAGTCCTGGAAACGAAAATGTAGCCTTTTTAAAAATAGTTGTATGTTGAAAAAAGACAAAGTAGAATCTTTCCAAATTACAAAATTTCACTACTTTTTTAAATCTTGAAGTAAAATTGAGGATTTTTTGAAATGTTCGACACACGGGGAAAAAATTTCATGCAATTATCTTTATAAAAGAAGAAATTATTATTAAGTATTTGGAGTGTTTTATTAAAGTTTGTTCAAAAAAATTTTTGGCTTTTTATTTTTTAAATTACTGATTCTAAAAGTTTTAAAAATCATTTTTATTTAAACGCAACGATATTGATTAATTTCACAGTATAAAATTCAAAAAGAAAATAATACTATGTGATAAAAATATATTTAAGAATATTTCCTTATATTTTTTGATACTTTTTTTTATACTAACGCAAAGTGAATGACCTTGACGCAATTGAGAATTTTTTTTAAAGTTCATTTTTTTAAGGCTTAACTTTTATGTTAAAGTTTTGAAATTTCACACATTAATTGCAAAAACAAAGTACTTTCAAATAAAAAATGTACAAAAAAGACTGTTTAAATTATTTCTCGCAAAAAACTATATTTTACAAAAATCACAAAAAAAAATTTAAAATCCGTAACTTTTAAGCAATTTTTACAATCTTCGTACAGAAATGGGATAACATTATTCTACAAACGTAAAAAAGGTTTCGTACGATAATTTTAATAAATGACAAAATTATTTAATGTTGAGTTAAAATTTTGAGTATTTTTTAAAAAATTCATAGAAAAAAAAAGTCTTTGGCATTTTATTTTTTAAATGACTGATTCAAAAAGAAAAAAGCATGAAATTATTTAGTAAAAAATGTCGTTTTAATAACACGAAAATAAATTCATACGCAACGATTTAGAAACAAATTTTCGTAAAAGCTCATCAGTTTTAACTCATTTTTAAAAAAATCTTAAAAAAATAGGAAACATCATTATTTTGCAAAAAAAGTTATATCGTATCATGGCGAAAGGAATGATCTTTCCGATTCTGTAATTATTTTTTGTCTGATTTAAAAAACGAAAATCGGATGGTTGTTTAAATAATGTCGAGAGTACCGAAAAATTTCACCCTCTGTTCATTCACAACGCTAGGCGGGGAAAACAACACGCAGGGTGAAGACAATTAGGTGTGTTTTAAGGTTTTTAATTAATATCTTTTTAACTGATTGCATTATCGGAATGAAAAATAGTGTACGTCCTGTTCTCAGACCTACTGAATATACGCACAAAATTTCATAGGATTTGGTCAAGTCATTTCGGAGGAGTTTGGCTACAAACACTGTGACACGAGAATTTTATATATTAGATATGCAGCTGTGAAATTTTGTTTCCTGCTTGGGAAAAATGTGAATCTGTGATGTTAAACAAAAAAAAAAAAAATTCAAACGTGTGAGGGGCTTAAATATAAAAAAGGTGATCTATTAATTGCTGACAAATCTCATTCTAGTTGCTCTTAACATGCCAAATGGATGAAAATATTGAAAAAATTCATGCACTTGTTCTTGAAAACCAACAACTGACCATTGAAGTGATGGGGAAATTACTTGGACTATATTTTGTTCATTGGTTCTGTAAATTTTAATGTAAGATTTGTGAATGAGAAGGGGCACTGTAAAATTTGTTTCTGGCTCTAATTGACTTGCAAAATGAGTACCAGCAGTGTGCTAGTTTTTGGCAAAAAAGCAGTATGTTGGACTTCTTAGCCCAATGCTCTCTACTCGTCTGACCCTGCTCCATGTGACTTTTTCTCCCATGAATGAAGGTGAAAGGCAAAGGTTTGGTGACATAGAAAAGAGGATGATAAAAATGGAGTACCAATGAGCCATTAAAAGGAAATGAGTTTGAAAAATGCTTCATGGAATGAAATCAGATTAGACATATATTATGTGCAGTCAAGAGTGTTTTTAAGTTGATATATAGTTTTGTTTTAAAAAAAAAGAAAAGTACTGCTTTTTCTGAAAATACTAGTTTTTTTGGGGTACTTCCTCATAAGTATATTTTTAGAAGACTAATATTTGTGTTGTAATTTGAAATTTTTGGATTGCAACTGTGCAGTGACATTCAAAAAAATTCTTTAAGTAAAATAACACATTCGACATGACTGTTTGGGGGGAATCCTATTTTGAAGTTTATTAGATCTTCATTGCTGAGGAAAAAAAGTTTTGGAACTGAAAATATTAATTGGGTGTAAAGCGATGTTTCTCTAGAAATTTATAAATTTTTTTTTGTTAACTAACATACTTTTTTGTATCTCAAACAAATGAGGAAAAAAATGACTATCTAATATCCCATTTTTTATTTAAGGAGAGAGCTATAAGAGGAAGTTCAATGTTATACTGCATTTCTCGTTAATTGATTAAAATCCATGATTCTACTAGAATATTATCAACAGTTTAACATGGTTGTAATTACTCAGTTACTGTTTGATTTAGCATGGTATAAAGAGTGAAAAATTTATGTGTTATTGTTAGTTGGCTGGGGCAAAATTTAATGGTTCATTATAAATAGCATAATATAAAGTTCAGAGCTGTAACATTTCATCAAAAAAATTATCTATTTTTGTAAAGGTAATTAAATGTTTGGCAAGTTTTTGTAAAATTTGCATTTTACAATTCAACTAACTAGAAATTTTCAATGTAGATTTAAATTTTAAATGCAATACAGGAAGGAGGAGAGAAAGTGTTTCCTGTTCTAAAAATTGTTTGAAGTTTTTATTTTGTAAAAAAAAAGTAAATATTTTTAGGCTGCTTCCAATGTTGCTGCATCTCCTAAATGCTCTGCCTTGAAGAAGAAAGAGAATCTCAAGTATGCTACATGGGCTGCATACAAGATAGAAACAAAATATGAGGTAATTAAGTAATCTCTTAACACTAAACATACCATAACCGGTCAAAAGACCCGTTTTCCTATGGTAGAAAATAAGTATGTAATTAAGTGTCGGTATGTTTAGTTTGATTCTTATTCTCTAAAAGTTTTTTGAATAGCACAATACTTATTTTGGAATTATATATATTAAATGTAAGTTTATCCAAAATTTAAACCCAAACTGGGGAGGAGGGGGGTAACTTTTGAACATATTACCTTGAGGCTAGTACATTTTTTGGATTTCCTTTGTCTTTTTCAATTGAAAAAGCACTTATTTACATTAAAATAACATATAGAATTTGTGTTTGTACTATTTTTTGTGCCCCCCTTTTTTTGTAAATTAATTAGAACAGTATATGGATAAATTCAAATGACAAGTTATCACATTTGTGGAAAATTCTAACAATATGACTGCACAGCATTTTTTTGTAATTGAGAAACAAAGTTGAGAGTAGAAAAAAACCTCCTGAATTAAAGGATTTGCCACCAAAAGACAGCTGCACATTTGTGGGAGAAAAAACTAATCATATATTGATGATATGTTTTTCCTAAACTACCTTTTTTTTTCAATACTAAATCTGTATATAAGCTCTAACCCCTCCCTCTCTCTCCTTAAGTTTTTCAAAAGTTCTTGGTTTTGAAAACTTAACATAGAAATATGTTATGTATGTAAGCAAACATTTTCACAACCACTTTTCATGACAACCAATTCATTTGCTGTAGCACATTTCATATCTTTGAAAAAGATTTTAAAAAATCTATGAAAACATTTGTAAGAAGTGTTTATTATATTATATTATTTAGTTAGCATTACAGTTAGTGTTAAAAATATGTTTTAAAGCTGTCAGCTTTCTAATTTTTCTGTTAAGTAAAAAGAATTGCAAAAAATTTGTTTTCTCATAGAAATATGCAATAAGAATATAAATGTGAGAATATTTTACTTTTTAATGTTGGTACTATTGTTAGCATTTATTACTATTATACAACTACTATAAATTTAACATTATACATAAAGTCTGCATATGCAGATCATTTTGTTTCCCTAGTTTTCAACATATCTGTACTTATTTACAAGTTTGTTCATTAGACATACTGTGTAAGTAGAGGAAATCAAGCTTTTAATCAAAGGATTGATTTTTATTGTTCATCAGATGTGCGACAGTGATTTGTGCACATGGACATAAAAATATTTTGTGACTTTGTAAAAGCTTCTGCTTTGCTGTTTGTTTGTATTTATTATGATCAGTAATTCTAGATCAGTGTTTCCCGAACTTTTGACATATATGTACACCTTCTATAATTTTCGTAATGCTGAGTACTTTTCTATAATTTTTGTAATGCCAAGTATTCCTAGTAAAAAAAAAAAAAAATTGACGTGTTTTAATAACAATTTATATTTACAAAATAAATTTACTTTTTCTTTTTTGTGAAGTACACAATATAAAAAAGAAATAAAATGATTCATAGTAATATAAAATGTTATTTATAATATAATTTTTATTATTTGGATTAATGAAAAGAATGAAATTGTGAAGAATGATTTACAGATCATCATAAGTTGGTTCCCTGGCTGTTCATTTTAAACTGAGAATCCAGTTCCAATATAGTCTGTTCCTTTTTTCCCCCCTGATTTAAGCCAAACACAATGTTGTGCATATCTCCACCAAACTCGGGTACAACACATACCCCAATCAAATTCTTCCCTGAGGGTATGCATACTACACTTTGGGAAACACTGTTCTAGATTATTGTAAGTAGATTGCTGGTTGAAGACAAATGTATTTATGTATACAGAAAAAATACTTCTTTTATGATTTGAAATAACTATACCTTCTGTATTAATATGCATGCTTTCAAAGTTAAATTTCCTTTACATCTCAATAATGAGCCTAATGTTTAATGAGCTGCTGTTAATACCTGAGATTTATTTAAACTCTTTATTAAACTCAATATCAATGTAGCATTATATTGTGTTTATCATAGAACAAATATTAAAATTCATATTCTGAATATTTTTGGTGAAGTAACTGGTTTAAAAGTGTGTCCATATTTTGGAGGATTTTTTTTTGTGTAAATGGCATGGAAAGGGGGGCAGGGAGGTATATAGAAGGGTAGAAAGTTTCTTGATAAGACCTAGTTTAAACATCAAATTAAAATGTTTTGTAAATGCCTTCTATTTACAGTTTTTCATTGTTCTGTTCTATTTTATGTAGGGTATTTATTGCAGTCTGGAGAGTATATAGTAGAAGAATTCTGTTTTTGTTTTTTCATGTTTTCGATATATTTCTTATTTTATCCTTTGCGCATGTCGGATTTTTCTGAAAAAGGTTAACAGTTGAATAGAAAAATAATTTTCTATAACCAAATTTTTTAAAAAAGAATTTAAACCTTATTTTTAGGTTTTAAAAGTTTTTTTCTCTTACATGTAGACCGTGTATGCATGAGGAAAGATCTTTAAAGTTTAGAGATTGCTGATATTAAGAGTATGATTTTGTTTTGTAAAAAGGTAGATGTATTCACTGTTATTCAAAAATGGCAGAATATGAAAAAAAGAATTATGTTTAATTCGAAAAATCGTGTAAAAAGGGATGAAACATTAAAATACACTTTTCTCAATGTGTATTCACATTTAACACTACTGCATTTCCTGCTAGCGCAACATCTGCTTTATATTGGACTGCAAGATGCCTTATGTCCATGAGGACGTTGAAAAGCGTAATTTAAAAAAAAAATTCACATTTTTTTTTGAAACATTTAACATAAATATTAAATTTATAACATTTCAATTCATGACTGAAATAAACTTGGAAATGCGTACTGATGGTTTCAAGAATAGGTAAAACTTTTTAAATTAAAAATATTAGAAATATTAATCATTCATAACCATACCTTAATAGTACATTTGTGTTTGAGCGAGGAGTAATTGAAAATGCTATCTTTGCTAGAAAGATCTGCCACACTTGCTAAGCACGCTTGAATACAAATTTTCATCTGATATTTTAAGATTATCTGTTTCCTGAAATATTTTGTGATATTAATATTTGATTAGAAAATTTTGTTAATTATTTTGCTCTTTCAAAGTTGTAAGTTTTATGTCCAGTGGTTGCCAAGAATTATATATCTTCTTGAAAATTTAAGGCATGTTCTATATTGGGATCAATGTTCAAAAAAAAAAAGTTTCAGACACACTAAATTTTAGGCATTTAAATGTTAAACTAAGAATTAATTGATTGTTGTCTTCACCATTTTCAGTCTTCAATCTTGAATTATGTTATAGGAAGTCAGTCATTTAAAAAAAGAAATGGGTGAAATTAGGGTTTTTTGTATGTATATATGGCATTTTAGATATTTGTAATTTAGTACAACATATAGTTATAACATTAAATATCTAAGTAGGGTTAATTACTGTTAAAATGACATGCTTAAGTAATCAACAGGTAACATAATTTTAATAAGTAAAAAAATCTTATTAGTCATTTTATGGAATGATGGAGATTAATTAGCATGTTTAATTTCTACTGACCCTTAAAATCAAAGTGTAATAAAAGTGAATTGTAATTCAAAAGTAAGAGCATGTGATCTTTATTACTACTCTGTTTATTTCAAATTTCCACATGCATTATACACATATTATTATACATGCATCCCATAATTTCACTATCTAGCTTTAGAGGTCAGAAGAATAAAATATTTATACCAAAGCAAGAACCCACCTTTTTGTAGTCTTACTAAATCAAATCTAAATATTTTCCCCATGATCCCATGTGTTCTTAAATCATTAATGAGACACTTGTTATCCTCATTCATTTCTATTATTCAAGAAATAAATTATTTCCAACATAAAGTAGTACGCTACCAAATTTCAGAGAGAATTAATGCCAACTGCATGCTATCCTTGTCATTGAAATATAGTTCACAATTAAGAAAGACATCGATCTTTAATTCATTATTTGACTTTAGTGTGGTATATATTCATCAAATCCTAATTAAATTGCAAAAATCTACTATTGGTATTTGTAAAATGTAATTATTTATAGATTTACAAATTCTGTTTTAATTTTGAATACAATTAAAATTCTTTAAAGTAACAATTTGTGAGTGAAATTTTGTTTATTGTTTGTTCTTTTTGTATTTCATTACTTTTGCGCAATTTGCTTGTAATTTTTACCAAATTTGAAAGATTTTCCAATTCTGGGTTAATGTTCTTTGATCATTTGAATACAAATAAGTCTTTACAAGCCAGTGAACTTGGATGTTCTGCCTTGGTACCAGTTGAATTTCATACTGTAGAAACCTGAAAGGCAAAGTAATAGACTTGCAACTGAAGAGTTGTAGGTGTGGGTCTTGTATTTTCAAGCAGAGCTGATGCAAATATTTTAAGGCTCATTTATGGGGTCAGAGAGTAGGGTGCAAGCTCTGGTGTTGTACAAATCACAGGATTGTGATAAAAAATTATAAAATTCAATTTTATCAGATTCTGTTAATGTGCAATTAAAATACACATCTACTCCAATTAATTAGTGAGTGAAAGGTCATATAAAGGGAGACAACTGAAGTAATTAAAAATTTGTTGTAATGTGTCTAAAAAATCAAACTTCAGAAATGTATTTCATGTTCCTTGAAAATGCAAGAATGTGTATTTTAAGTATAGGATTTAGAATATTTTTTAATTTATAAAAAATTACTATTTTTTTTAATAGTTTAGATAAAATGAATGAGAATAATTATATTCATTTTTTTTTTCTTAGGACCAAAAAATATGCGATGATTCCCAAGTGAAGTCAGTACATGGAATGCTTGGACTGTTGTCATTAAATGCTCCAGTTTGTTAAATTAATAAATTTTATATTTTATTATAAAATATGTAATATATACTGTTTTGTTTTATACCTCATTAAAGTTCATCAATATTATTTTGAGTAATATATTTCACTCTATACAAACCTTTTTGTGAAAACCTACACAAAGTATTATATTAAAGGGAGAATTTTCACAAGTTTTGTGTTTATTTATATTGTTATATTTTTTTTCAATGCCCAAGGAGGAAATTCTTTTCCTTCTAATTCTTTCTCAATTTTGAATGCTCTCTTTTGATAATCTTTTATACTTAAAAAAAAGGAGAAATTTATCTTGTACCAGCATGTTCTTTTACTGTCAAAAATAAGAAATGATTTTTAACAATTCCTATTTTAAAATTGTTTGGTGATTCATCCTCTAACATAAAAAATATTGGTAAGTAGAAAGTGTGTGAAATATTATTTATACTTTAATTTTTTGAGTACACAAAATATAAATAAGTAAAAATATAAACTATATATATTGAACCAAAAAAAACTTTTGATACTAGTCATTTATTACTAACATAAGGGGAAAGCTTTAATTCTCAAGAATATATACCTTCTTTATACTTCCCTAAATGAGGAGAGAAGAGATAATTGAGTGTAAAGCTGAATTTTTTTTTTATAGAAATTGTGAATGTAAAGTTTCAACTATACACTATCTTCTGAAATGGAGAAGTTTTGAATTGGAGACCATTTTTTAATAAAATGAAACATAATCAAATAACAGAAAAAGGTAAAAGTTTTTTTTTTCAGAGAAGTGAATGACTAATTCAAATTATTCTTAATATAAGAGAATCAGTAATTACATATTATAGCACCGACCAATTACATCAGATCAAAAGACACAACCAATAGTGGAATCTGCCCATGTGCACATTCAAACGTAAGAACTACAACAGAAGTTGGTGACATTTTTTGAATTGGCGATGTCTTTTCTTTCGGCAAAATTGATTAATGATATAATGCATAATTACCTCATTAAGATTTTACGAAAAATGTATGTAAAAACTTTTTTTTACGTTCTTAAACATTTTAAGGACTTATCACACATGCATATTTAAGGACTTATCACACACGTTTTAGGGAATTTTTCCAAGAAGCTGTGAGCATGAAGGGTTGCCGCACGCTTGTAAACAAAATGATATGCTCTGACGTCAGCCACGTCCTATCTTCACATTGAAAAATTACTTGACTATTTTTCTGCTTTCTAGAACGAACATCCAATATTATTTATTTTATTCCACTCACGCTTTTATTGATAGTCAAAAACAGAAATGAATCGCCATTCTGTTTAAAATATTATATTCCATTTCTGATGCATTTAACAAAGCCGAGGCTGCCATCTTGTTTATGACATAAGGAGCCGAAGAACACCATTGGCTGGAATTTCAAGCAATTTTTATTCCAAGCAATTCTTTCAGCTCACTGGGGATAGGTTGTTCAGGGCCGCGTTGCTATAGCAATTGGTAAAAATTGCTCAAAATAGATGCTCTCAAGGAAAATTGCTCGAAATACGTTTTCGTGTTATAAGGCCTTTTGTCTATTTTTGTTTTGGATCAAAATTTTAATGATTAATTACTATATCATTTTAAATATGTGTTGAAATTCTTCTATTTTAATAACTATGAAAAAGTAAATTAAATCCACATTGAAATGAATTACATCCATGGGTAATTGCTGTACATATGATACATTAATTAATAATAATTTCTAATGAAACATTTTGCTTTTGTGTTCATTTAATTTTGGAATCTAACATGAGAATTATAGAGGAGGTAAAAGTATTTGAGTAAAAAAAAACTGCAATGATGTTTTTAGAGTTTAGATTTTGACTAAAAAATATTGAAATTAAAGTTAGTTGCCTTTTTAAGCCAATGTAGTCAGCTTATTCAAGAGCTGACTATATGGCATACCTCTATAATTTTATTGGCTTTTATATTTTTTCTTTCTGCAGTCAATAAATAATATAGTTTTCTTTCTTTTAAATCTATAGTAAATGAAAAATGTTTTAAAGAAATAAATAAAATAAACTATAGTTTTTTAAGTAACCCGGAAGATGTTTTTAAACAACTTGGAACATAGTAAAAAACTTTAAAATTTTTTTTTTATAATTGTATCATAATGGAAATTATTCAACTTAAGATGAATAGAGTTTATTTAATACATTAAAGCTATTGTCAATGGCAAAACAACAGTGAAGTACAAAAATAGAAAAAATCTGACCAGGAAAGTTAAGTGGCAAGTTTTGAATACAAGGCCTTAAGTGTCGAACTATTTTTTCCCTGTGGTCTCCTTTCAAGCGTGAAACAAAAAGACATTGAAGTGTGTGTCTACATAGAGGAAAGGAGAGTAAATGCACCAAGAGGGAAAAAAGGATACAATTTTTTATTAAATAAAAACAAAGTTAGAGTAAGAATTAAAAAATAAATTTTTTTGCAATATTTTTTTTAGTCAAAAAGAGGAGAAAAATCAATGGGGTAGCACTGCAATTAAAAAAAAAAAATGCTTTTTTATATTTATAAAGATGGAAATTTGAGATTTTAAAGTCTTTTATTTTTATTGGTGTGATTTTCATTCAGTATCATTTGGAAACATATATTAATTAAAAATGCAATGTATTTCTGTACAAAGTTTAGACATAGAATTAAATTTTTATTTTATTTTATATCATGTTACTTGATTTCAGAAATAGAGGCATGCTATTTATTTTAAATCTATATAAATATTTTAACCTATATAATATGAACTAGATTTTTTTAAAAAAAACGCACTCTAAAAGAACCGAAATGTTTGTCAACTATGAAAGAAAAACACTATAAATGTTAAGTCATAAGTGTTAAAGGGTTAATTTATGTGATTACTTTTGTAGTAAATGAACCACATAGTGAAGCTTCCCATGGAAACTACAAGTTTTTTCGAAGGTTTGTATTAAATTTTAAAAGTCATTTTCAACATTTTTTGTAATTGGTTTTTATCGGCCAAAAATGTAGGCTCTCCACCAGGGACGTCTTAAGACTCTTTGAGGCCCTGTGCAAAAGTAGGCCCTACCTGAGATCTTGAAAAGTAGACGGTATGTAGCATTCATTGACAAATATTCGTTCAAACGGTCATTTGAAACAATGTGCATGATTCACAATCTCAAAAACCTAGGCTCGACCGATGGTCGTATTTCGTCTAAGTGCTTATAATGATTGCTTATGGTATTAGGCCTAAGTCTAGACATGGACAATGGTCAGCTCATAATAACAGTCTTACCACTTTTTGCTAGTTGACATGCAGTCTGAAATTCCCAGTTTTTCGGTGAATATGTTCCGGAAAAAAAAATTTGACATTAAAATTATCTGGATCATGATCTTATTAAGACAAGAGTCCACAATGAAACAAGGCCGGGCCCAGTTCGCCCATGCCTTTAAGACGTCCCTGCTCTCCGTTTTTATAATGATCTGATTTAAACTAAAATCGAGATATTTTTAGTGTTATTATTTAATCTATATATATAAAGGAGAAAAGAGAAATCGCTCTCTGATTAACTAATCACGATATCTCCGGAACTATTCTACCTACAGACTTGAAATTTGGTAGACATGTTCCTTTCACGGAGTAAGATCCGCTAAGAACGGATTTTGCGAAATTCAAACCGTAAGGGGCGTTACGAAGGGGGGGGGGGTAAAGGTGCGTTATAAATAATTGTTTCCATTTTTAAACTACTCGACGTACAATCTTGAAATTGGGTAAGCAGATTCCTTTCATCGCGTAGCGATCCGCTACAAAACGAGTTTGGTGAAAATTAACCCCCAAGTGCCATTGCGGGGTCCTTATATATAATTAATTTCCATTTTTAAACTATTACACACATAGTTTTTAAATTTGATAAATAGATTCCTTTCATAGAGAGTAGGGATCAGCTACAAGATCGGTTTTGTGAAAATAGCCCACCCCCAAGTGGCGTTGCGGGGGATTAAGGGGCGTATTAGATAAACATTTCCGCTTTTAAACTACTTGACCTACCTGCTTGAAAATTGGTAGGTATGTTTCTTTCATGGAGTAAATATCCGCTACAAAATGGGTTTTGGGAAAATTGACCCACTAAGGGGTGTTGCGGGGGGTTAAGAGGAGATATAAATAATATTTCCGATTTTTAAACTCTTAGACGCTCACTCTTGAAATTTGGTAAGCAGATTCCTTTCGTAGAGTAGAGAACCACTACAAAATGGGTTTCGCGAAATCAACCCTCAAGTTTCATTTCGGGGGAATAAGGGGCGTAATAGATAAATATTTCCGTTTTTAAACTATTAGATCTACCTGCTTGAAAATTGGTAGGCATGATCCTGTCATGGAATAGAGTTCTTCTAACAAAGGGTAAAACGAAAATCCACCCCTAAGGAGAGTTACTAGGAGTCAAGGGGAGTTATAGAAAAAAAATTCCCGTTTTTGAATTGTTAGACCCACATACTTGAAATTTGTTATGTTTTTTTGTTGTTGAATAGGGATCCATTAAGAATGTATTTGACGGAAATCAATTCCTGGGGGAGCAGGAGGTTACTGGGGCGTATTGACAAAAAAAAATTCCTTTTTTCGAACTACAAAAACTATAATAATGGAAACTGGTTTTCCATTTTTCTTTTGTTGAATTGAAATCCGATGAGAACGGTTATTTTGGAGAACGACTCTCAACGGGATTACAAGGGGTATTGATAATAAAAATTTCTTTTTTGCTCTATTAGATTTAGACTTGAAATTTGGCTTACATGTTTATATTACGGAGTAGAGATCCACCGCGCGAAAACTGGTTTTGCGGAAATCCACTTGGTTATAGGGTTACGAAAGTGCAAACAACATTCTATACTTCAATTTTAGAGATCATTAGAAAATACAAATTAGAGTTCTTTCCTTTTTTATTTATTTTTTTTTTTATCAAGAGGCGAACGTTACAGGTATAAGTATATTTTTCAATACAATCGAATTTTTAATGCTAGGACTTAGATATTAATAATTTATGTCTATATATATATAAACAGTATATATTTATAAAACATGAAATATCCTGCAAAGCGGGTGGCTAACGGCTAGTTTGTAATATATTTAAGACCAATTTTTGATTCACTTACGGTTCCGCTTATTAGTAGCCAATGATCTTAGATGTTGAAGATTCTATTAGAGCAGGCATGTCAAACTCATTTGATATCACGGGCCACATGAACTATTTTATATTAAGCTGAGAGTCGCATGTTTTCAATGTTCAAAAAATTTAAAAACAGGATTCTTAGAATAATTATATTCTATATTTAGAGAACTTAATGTTTTCAATATTATACATACATAATCGTTTAATATATTTTATTTTTTAAATTATACATGCTTTATAAAAAAAAAAGTTATATTACGAAATAAAAATTAATATTACTTTTAGAATATACTTGAAATCGTTTTTTTTTTCTCAAAGAAGTTCATCAAAATTTGGTTGAAAATATTGAGCTGGTGCCATTTTTAAAAAAAATGATGATAAATGTCGATCATTTAATCTTGACCTTTCTGAATTTTTGTTATTTTTCCTTAAATAAAAAATTTTCTCGCATAAAAAAAATACTTCCAAACATAGACATTCATTATATACGTAACAATGATAATATTTTAAGAAACCGATCTACGAATGAATATGTATAAAAGTCTAGAAAGTTTCACCTTCCAAACATTTTTGCTACAGCTAAAAATCATAGGTTTCAATTTATTACATTTGTAAGATTTTTATCAACAATAGATAGAGGTGAAGTTAATAAATGAAATTATAATTCAAAATTTTTAAAATCAGAAAATACTCCATCGAATTCTATTTCTAACAACTTAATTTGGCAAGAATATTCTGTAAATTTTAATTTAAATGATTTTATCAATAGATTTTGAAAGCTTTCAAAGTGAGACAAGTTTTTTCTTTCTGTTTGTAATAATTTGTCGGTAATAATTTTTGCTTGAAAGCATTAATATTATCACATAGCATTGTAACAAAATGATTTTTGCTTTGAAGCTTAATTTAAGTTAGCTTGTAATATCAACTGAAAAAACCAGGAGCATTATCCAAAGTTCATCGTTTTATTCACACATTGATAATTTTTTTGTTTCCAAGAGAATGATGATTTCATCCAGCAGTATGAAAAATCGTTTAAACACTTTATGACTCGAAATCTATTGCAATTTCGTATAATATGGTGTTAACCGATATAAATTCATATTCTGTATCTTCCAGATATGAAGCAAATCGACGATGCTAAAATCTACTTGCTCGAATATAGTTAACAATTTTACTGACTATTTTAAAACATGTCCAATATCC